>JBAMBQ010000861.1:0-62907 GCA_037044495.1 Stegana nigrithorax | reverse complement strand
GAAGAGATTTTAAAGAGGAAGAGGAGGCTATGTTAGAAAATAAATGATAGTTAGAGTTTTAAGCCAAACACATAACATAAAAGAGATCATGCAGTAAGAAAGATGATTGTGCAGTGTTTAGTCTAATGGGCAAATAGAATCTTGTTGAACACGAAGGCACATTAAAGTTTATTTTTCCGAGGAGACAAGGCGATTTGACTTTTTCGTTTATCAGGTTATGAAAAAAAGTATACCTAACACGGATTCCCGACTAGCTAAGGTAGGAAGATTAATCAATTTAAGGCGGAAATGGTATGATGGAAGGCGAATTGCAGGATTCCAGTTTAATCCACGCAACGCAAAAAGTAAAAATTGTTTTTGGACAGATTCAATTCGGTCAGAATATGTCGCGAGTTGGGAATTCCAAACACATGAAGCATATTCTAAAATCGGACGAACCAAAGAAGTAAAAACCATCTCTTAATAAAGCCAAGAACACCTCTAGCTTTATTAGTGGTCATGAGAATGTGAGAACTAAAGTTAAGTTTCAGGCACATCAAAACATCTAAGTCGTTAAAGTCATAAACACGTGCTAAAGTAGAACCGTTTAAGGGGTAGGAATACAACCTAGATTTGCTACGAGTGAAAGACATTACTTTACACTTTTCACAATTTAGGTAAAGAAAATTATCCTTACACCACTTTGAAAGTTGATCGAGGTCTTCTTGAAGAAGATTCTGATGAAGAAAGGAATCTAGAGTAAAACAAAGTTTTACATCATCAGCAAACATAAGCACATGAGAATGCTTAATAACCGATGGAAGGTCATTTAAGAAAATGTTAAAAAGCAAAAAAAAAAAAGCACTGTGGGACACCAGAATGGACATTAATATTTTTAGAAACACAGCCATTAAATAAAACTTTTTGGGACCTACGTCTTAAATAGCTATCAATCCACATTACAAGTTTAAGCGATAAGCCAAATCTATCTAATTTAGTAAGAAGCAACGAATGGCAAACACTATCAAATGCTTTACTGAAATCAGAATAATTAACATCTGTCTGACAATAACGAGTAAATCCACTAGAAACAAGTGAAGTGAACTCCAGAAGATTTGTAAATGTTGAACATTTTTTAGAAAAGCCATGTTGAGATATACTCAAATTAGGAATAATAAAATGCTGAAGCTGATCGGTAATTATATGTTCCAGTAACTTCGGTATTGCGCATAGCTTAGCAATACCACGGTAGTTTGAAATATCCCTTTATACGGATTCTGAAAAGGTCGAGTTGTTAACTGCGACCTATACGAGAGTTTGCGTAAAAGCGACTTCCGCTAGGAGCTATACAAAGCTAACTATCCACGCCACGAGCTTGACGCAGTTAGTGTTAAGATATTAAATTGACTGCGAATTATAAAACCTGAACTGAAAAGTATAAAGTTAAACTGATAACTAAGAATAAATAAAGCAACCCAAATGTTTTGTGTTGCTACCTACACTGGGATACAAACCCGAGCCTCTGGTTTAGTTAGTTATATTAAACTCTTTAAATATCGTTGCAAAATTTTCTTAATTCAGAATGTAAAATATCATAACTATGCTGTAAAGAACAGATGAAAACTGCACGGAGATTGCTTTAAGACATGCTTAGTTAACCTTCGGTTGCCTAACATCGCCTGGTGCTCTTAAAATAAACCTAAGGTTTTGCTACTGACAACTTTTGTTTCTGTGTGATTTTCCATAAGGCAATGTAGAGTACAAAGTACACAAGTCATGAGATATGCGCTGCTAGAAGTTTTCATAAATTATTGTCTCAAGTTGGCTTCGTTTTTCTACGTTTCAGTTGGCTTTAAGCACTCGAACGCAATCCGCTTAATATCATTTTTCGGTATTATTGCACTTGGTCAGCCCAGCTCAGCTCAGTTCAGTTCAGTTCAATTCAAAGGAGAAGGAAGAGTGTGGCAGGGAGTGGCGTTGCTGAGTGGCTGGTTGATAGGTTGCACGATTGCCGGAGTTAACAGTAACTTTGTTATTATTGTGGCAAACATCGTTTGCTGAACATCGTTGTCATCGTCATCATCATCATTGTCATGTATCCAGGATACTCGTGTCGTATGTATACATGAAAAAGTTACACGACAAAACATAAAAGGCTTAAATACGGCAAATCCGCTTAACTCAACTTTAGTGTGGTTTTCAATGCGCTGTTTTCGCTATACACTCCCAATTCACCAACCTCTTCTCACTCCTCTCTTTTCTGACCCTAACATAGACTCATTTCCCTCTTCCTCTATCTTTTTCTTTCTCTCCTGAAGCTACTGCGTATACGGGTATACAGTTACATATAATATATATTGTATACATATAAATATTTTAGTATTTATTTTCTTACTGCACTTATTTTGCTCGTTTTCCTTTCCTTTTTTATTTTATTTTATTTTATTTACTCTTTCTGTAATTGTTGACAAATTGGCAATGTGTTTTCGGTAGTTGTCGATATTTCGGCTGTTGTTGCCGGCGACGGTGCTTACACGAAGTATAAGCAACTACGCAAATTTGAAGTTATTAACAAGCAAAAACAATATAAATTATTGAGTAAACGTCATCGACGCTGCATATAATCGCTAATAACTGACGGTATTATGTGCGCGCAGCTCCACCCCATTATATTCCGCTATCATAGGATGGTATAAGTATGGCGAGTCAGCTGTACAACAGACTGTTGTGTAAGCAGTGACTGAGTTGGGAATTACGTTGGCTGATCTTTCGCCGAAGTCGTTTTATAATCACTTCGACATAAAACAAAGCACTTTGAGGTATTGACGTAGAGCAGGGAGTTTCGCAACTGTTTTGCGGTTACTCCATAAAGGCTGTCTACAGAAATCTATCCCATTTGCATTTTATAGTGAAAGATATGGTATTCAGTAAGAACTGGTAACTCGTTAGATTGCTAATAGAGTAAAAAGGTTGGCATTAATGCGGATAAAAAAGGATAGACTGGATGTTGAACAGAATATCATCGGGTATCCTAATTCTACAGATTAGGTTGATATTACCTTAACTGGTCTTTGAGTTATTTTTTCCTGAGGTTTCAATAGTTGATTTTCTCTTAGAAGTATTTAACGTAGATAACCTTTTTGTGTGCTGATTGTCATTTCTTTGCCGATTATTGACTGTGTCAGTTGCATCTTCTTTTTAGAACACAGTTCCATACATTTTGGTAGTGGGGGGCTCGCTTCTTTTTTTTTCTTTTAATTGAAGTGTATGATGTCCTGCGTTAGCTGCTTTCTGAACATTGCAAAATTAGTAAGCTTAAAGCGTCCTCTTTGTCGAAATTGGAAATCTGACGTTGCATACATTGTACTTTGCAGGACGATACAGGACCTGTTAAGGTTTGTGCTGTACCTGAGGCGTTTTTGTTTGTAGCGTATAACTGGCAAACCTTTTCTCCCTTTTGTTTATTTATATCTATTTTTTAAATGTAATTTTTTAGTCCTGCAAAGTTTTTGCATTTGAAACTTGGTAAATGCTTTGAAATGATTTTTCTACTTTTGTTTTTCTTGTTTTCTTTTTTTTTTGTGATCGGTACAACCTTCGTTAACAAAGGCATATCCTTTGGCGTATTTTTATGCCATTATTTGCATAACTCAAAGTTTGACATAACTCTTGCCTAGTTGACCATTTAGTGGTATGCAAATGTAATATAAAAAAGTAATCATACAAGGTGAGTTCCAAAGTAAACAGGACTTTTAAAAAAAAGACAGAATAAATAGTTTTTTCGGCAAAATCAATTTATTTTATTCAAAATAGTCTCCTTCTGCTTTAATACAGCGTTTTGCACGGTCCAAAAGCATGTCGAACGAGTGTTTTAGCTCGTTGCCCGGTATGGCCGCCAGTATGCCGGTGCAAGCCTTTTGAATGGCCTCTACGTCTGCATAACGCTTTCCTTTCATCGGCAAATGCATTTTTCCGAAAAGGTAGAAGTCGCACGGTGCCATATCAGGTGAATACGGGGAGTGGTTGATGGTTAAAATGTGATTTTTGGTCAAATAGTCGGACACAAGCGTCGATCGATGAGACGGCGCATTATCGTGCAACAAACGCCAACTTCCATCTTCGCGATATTCGGGCCGAACACGTCGAATACGGCGCACCAAACGCTTCAAAACTCCAAGGTAGAATACCGCATTAACGTTTTGGCCGGGTGGAACAAATTCTTTGTGGACAATACCCTTGGAATCATAAAAACAAATCAGCATTGTCTTCACTTTTGACTTCTCCAGGCGCGATTTTTTGGGTTTCGGCTCGTCCGGCGCCTTCCATTCAGCACTCTGGCGTTTCGTTTCGGGATCATATTGAAAACACCACGTTTCGTCTCCAGTCACAATCTTGTAAAGGAAGTCCGGGTCTTTTTTTGCCTCTTTAATGATGTCCTTCGAATGTTGAATTCTGAGCAATTTTTGGACGTCAGTCAATTTGTGCGGAACAAACCGTGCACACACCTTTTGTAAGCCCAAATGTTCGGTCAAAATGCGATAAATCGATGTTTTGGAGATGTTCAATTCTATTTCCATGAATTTCAATGATGATTTCGGCTGATTTTTTATGAATTCACGCACAGTTTCGATGGAATTTTCGGTGATCACGGATTTTGGTTGGCCCACATGTTCATCGTCATTTATGTCCTCACGACCACTTTGAAAACGTTGAAACCACTCGTGCACTCTGCTACGGGATAGGCAATCATCGCCATAAACTTGTTTCATCAATTGAAACGTTTCGGTAAAAGTTTTACCAATTTTAAAACAAAATTTTATGTTGGCTCTTTGTTCGAAGCTCATTTTCGCACCGATGACAAAAACATACTGACACTTAAAACGCAATAACCTCACTTCCAATAGATGAAATGTCATGAAATTTTTACTGGAAGTCGATAAACGATAGCAGATTCTAACGCACCAGTTGACATATAGATGGCGCCACTAGAGGGCGCTAGATTCAAAAAGTCCTGTTTACTTTCGTACTCACCTTGTAAATACACGTATTCTATTGCCATGCTCCAAAATCCTCACTTCACACAGCCCTGAGCCAAGCCTTGCTGCCAGCACATCACCCGCACATTCCGCTGGCATCGCGGAATTTCAACAGTTAACATGGCATTTGGTTTTCTTTCCTTTGTTTTTTTTTTTTTTTAAGTTTGCTGCTTTCCATTTGTTTATTTTTATTTTGACTTTTTTTTTTTTTTTAAATAAAAATAATTCCGGCTGGCATTTCTGCTGCTGCATGACGCTGCTTTTTAGTTTAATTTTTGTCATTTATGCTGTGCACTGATTTCTTGTTCGCTTTTCGGTTTCTTCTTGATTGTTTTTTGTTCGAAGGACATTGCGTTATGCCTTTTCTTTGTGCTTATGCCGTTGCTGTTGTGCATTGTGTCGTTGTCCTACATAATCTTACACGCTTATATATGTACTGCCTACATGGCGACCGCCATGTCCCTTACCCTGAAACTGCGATGAAAACAAGCAGAAAAATCAACTCACTTTCGGTTTGTTTTGACTGTAGTAGTGTAGTAGAGGCAGCAAACAAAAACCAACAGAAAAAAATACAATCAGTAAAATAAAAAAAAAAAAATAAAAATTAGAAGAGAAAAAAAAATTAAAAGGAATAGCTGCTGTAATACATTTTTTTCTTCACATAGCAACTTGAAATATTTATTTGATTTTTCTGCTGTCGTAGTTTCCTGCTTTCTGTCTGTCTGTCTGTCTGCTTGCCTGTTTGCCTGTTTGTGTGTTTGATTGTTTGTTGCTGTGCATTCCTTGTGCGCTCTTTTGTTTTATTGTTGCGCTAAATTTGACTTCTTTCCCTTTGCTGCGAGTGTTTGTGGTTTTTTTTCGTGCTGCTGCTGTTTTTTCTATTGTTGTTGTTCCGCTTGTTGTTGCCTATTTGCCTTTGCCTCCGTTGTAATTTTATGTAACATTTCGTTTATGTTGACGAGCAGCAGCAGCAGCAAAGTTTGTGCTGCAATGGCAGCTCCGCGACAGAGATACAATACGCCAACGAGCATCTGACAACTGGCAACTGTGCCAAATGTTGCTGCTGCTGCCTGAGCTGCTGTCACTTGTGCTATACCCCGCCACTTTTAGTATACTCTCGGAGCGGAAGCGGCTAACTTGGTTTGCCGTTCTACGTAGAATTTGTACGCCTGCAGCAGTAGCAAAAAAAAAACATATAAAAACAAAATGATTGGCTTGGGGGAAGCTGGGCATATCAACTTGTCGAAAGTGCAATGAATGAGTGAATTTTCGGTTTGCGTGCATTTAACGTAAGAAGATAACGCAAAGAAGAAAGTAGTAAAGATATTGTTGCCTACTTTTGGGCACGCCGTGTCAAGTGCGCACTTGCAGCATAAATCATACTTCAAATAGCATTTGGCACGCGCCATGTGGCATGTATCATTTGAGGTTTTGTCAGTTTTCAGAACTTTCACTAGTTTTAATTACTTCCGTCTAAATGAGTATGGCTAAGTGGCAGCCACGCAGCAGCATAGTCTACACACATATAACACAGGTGCTGTGGGTTGTGTTGGGCGGTGTTGGCTTTTTGGGCTGCAAAAAGGTCAAAATACGCAATTGTGATATTTTACGCCATGTAGCTTTGGCACATTTTCGCATTTGGAATTTGTATACTGCAAAATGAAAATCAATAAGAGCCGTGATAACAATATACACATACTGCACAGCCTGCCTTTCTTTACTGCCTTGCCTTACTGCCTACCTGCCCGCCTGCCCGCCCGTGCAAACACCGAGCGGCAGAGCGACTCAACTCATAAGTACCAACTTACCTTACAATGCGAGCGAGTGACTGCCCGACCGCACGACACCGAAAGACATAACGAGCTGAAGCAAGCAGGGAGGTAGGCAGGCAAGTAAAGTAACTCAAAATAAAGCAAAGCAAAGTAAAGAACGAAGACGTTGCTACATTGTCGACATGTCGTCATTGTCGCCGTCGTCGTTTAATTTAAAATTCAAATACAAACATATTTTGCAGCGACAGGCGACATTTAGCCATTGCCATAGACGTACTCGACTTTTTGGCTTTTAAACCGAAGCTACAGCGAATAATCAAAAAAACAAAACAAGCCAAAAAATGGAGTAATCGAGGCACAGGCGCTACGCATAGCAGGCAAGCACGTAGATAGGCAGCAGACAGGCAACCAGCATAAGACAAGTCGCAGCAACGTAGCCAAAGTCAGGCCAAAATAATTGCCTACTTTAAGGCGCAATCCGTGGCAGGCAATCGGGCAGTCAGGCAGCGCGTTTTTAAATTTTTTTTTTTTTTTGTTTTGTTTCTATCCTACCCAATTTTTTGGCAAATCAGTAGACATTAGAATACGCGCGCGTCGTGTTTGCCCGCTTGTCTACCCAAGGCTGCCTGCCTAGTTGACTGCTTGCCTGAGTGTTTTGCAGTGTGTCCTATTAAAGTGTCGTCGTCTGCTTTAAGATAAGTATAAGCGCGCGCTCATAAGTATGCTACGCGCGCCGTGCCTCTGTGGCATATGCGCGTTATTTCCCAGTATTCAATTTTAATGGTATATTTTTGTATTTACCGCCTGCTCTATGCTGCTCGGCTCTGCCGTGCATGCATCCTAAAGTCATGCTAAATACATGTGAGGCCTAATGGTTTGTTTCGTAGTCGTGAGTCGTTTATGCGACTTAAATAAGTGTCAATCCGGCTTAGTGGCGCCTATGCTTAAGTCTTTACAGTGGCTACTCCTGTCAGCTGTGTCTCAAAGCGAGTGAACTAAAACAGAAAAATAAAATCAAATATATATAAGTATGTATTTATGTATGTATATGTATATATATATATCACTTTGCATACTGAGTCCGAGGTGACATTTACTTGCTGCAAAAATATTTTTTGTTTACGCGCGCTGCAAACTGCTAACGTTATGTGAATAATGGGAATTTTTACTCACACGTTGATTTGAAATTTCCCAATAAGCGCCGCCACTGACTGTGTCTATGACGTTGCTATGCCATACTGAGCCGTATTACTCGGCACGATGCGCTTCGTCTCGACTCGACTCGTGTATGCTGCCTTTGTTGCGACGCTGCCGCTGTCGTTGGCATTTCGTTTCGGTTTCGTTTTTGTTGTGTCTGTAGCTGTGACTGTAACTTGGTCGGTAAATCACAACCTCAGCATTGCACACAACAATCAGTTTGACTTTGACTGCGTAACGCGTTGCGTGCTTTTTCGGCGCATTAATATAAGCGACGTTTCGAACGTTTGGACGTTTCGTTAACATAAACGCTTTTAAAACTCGCGTGCGAATAAAGTTTTCGTAAATATTTTTTTTTTTAACAAAATTTGTTTTGTTCTGTGTGGTGTGCATTGAGTCGAAAATTATATGAATTCAACTATTCGGTGTCAGGTCTTTGGGTATAAAAGAAATCTAAGCAAAAATATTGTAAAAACAAACATCATTGCATACAATTTGGCATTTTTGGTTGTTATTTATTTTCTTGGCCTCAGTGTGTGTAAGTGTGATTGCTTGTTTTAAACATAATTTTGTTTATGCCTGCAGCTGACTTTGAGCAGACACTCACTTGTGCTTATTTTGGTGTGACATGCACTCGCCTTCCGCCTCTTCTGAGCTTTTCATCTGCGAATTTTATTCATTTTTACAAAATAGTTTTCAGTTTTCGTTTTTCGTATATCGTTTTAAATTTTTTTTTTTTGTTTTGTGAGACGATTTCATTTTTCATGCGGCTGTAGTGAGGGTTCGCAAAACACGTAAAAGAAAAAAGTAGTAGAAGACAAATCATTCTGTTCTTAGTTTAGTTGCAAACACTTTTTTTGTGTATACTTTTTGGCGCAATTCAACAAAAACGAAATGTAGATATTGCATGCGCATGCAAATAGAAAAATGTTGACAAAAAACTTGAATAGAAGTTAGATGAAATTGCATAGCAAATTATACAAATAACAAAATATAACATATGATTGTGTGCGTTTTGTTCGCCTAGTTTTGCATTTTACCTTTTTTGCTAAGAACTTTACTTTGTGAAAAAAATATTTAGATATTTTTAGAAACATACTTTAGTTGCTTTAATCATAAAATCACCGCAATATTAATTTCCTAAATACATTTTTCTTTTCATTTTGAATAACAGATATTTTGTCACAGCATTTTATTGATGGCTATTTGGCTCTTATAAATAAAGCAAGGTATACTTTTGCGCGCGTGCTTGCATTTTAGTTATGCTATTTTTTAGCCATGCCATGTATTTAGTTTTACACTTTAATGTTGCATATAAAATTTTGTGCCCTATAGTTATGTTCTGCTTTCTTATAGAAATCAGCATTTCGCGTGATTAATTTTTGTGATTGCAACAGTGCACGAAGTAAAATGCTGCAAGGACTTTTGTCTATATTTTAAAAAATAAACAAAAGTGAAAAAAACAAATTGCTTTTTTCTTGCAACGTTTTTTTATTAGAAATTTCTTTGGACACTGTTACTGACGGTGTTTATTTGCCTTTAATTACATTTCTGTTGCCGCTTTGCTGTATTTTTTTTTTTTTTTGAAGCTCAGTTGGCCATTATTATAATTGACTACTAAGCGCACGTCTGCAGTCCATTGTAGGTAGTCTCTTAGGAAACTTTTGCATTAGTTCACTTTAAATTTTTAACGATTTTTATAATGCCATGATTTAAAATTAATAGAGCAGCTTAAACAGCAGTCGTTACTGTGGTTCATGCCAACAGCTTCTTTGCTGTGTAATGGCGTTTTTTTTTTTTTTTATTCTGACCAGCACATTTTGCCTTGCTACTTGATATGGTATTTGCTGTGTTTAAGCGAAGACGTTGGTCACATCATTTCTGACGAAAGTTCAGTGTATTTCAGGCCAGCAGATGCATATCCTCTGCAAAATTGTAGATACCTAACATTAGTTGGACAATTATTTCTTTTAAGTCATACCACAAATGTTGGCGATTATGATTTCTTGTGAACTTTGCTGCAGCAGCATGTGGTATAAATTCAACTCCACAGTGTATTTGTGTGCACATTGATGTAAGCGTGCAGCATGTTTAGACTTGTCACAAGCCTGTAAATAGTGGAAAAGAAAAACTGAAGCCTACTTTTGTGCGTATTTTGCTTTCAGATGTGAACCTGTTTAGTATTTTTTTTCCTTTAGAATTACTTTGGCAAGCGGCTTACGATTTAACTTTAAGTTGGTGTGTATATATGAGATTTCGGATATGTTGATTATATATGTATGCCTGAGCTGTGTTTTGCTTTGCTGTGCTGTGCTTTATAGTTAATATAGCTTTGCATAGTTTTTGGTGTGCAGTCGGCTTTTTAATGTGCAGCAAAATGCAGACTGTCTGCCATTGACTTGATTTGCTTTCTTTCTGTTTAGTTATTTATTTATTTATTTTCTTTCTTTTTTGTCTGCGCTTATTTTTCTTTGCGACTAAGATTGTTGTTGGTAATATTATTGTCATTATCGTTATCATTTTTGCGCTGGATTTAGCTGATGTTGTTGCTGGTACTGTAGTGATACGTATCAAGAGAAGCAATGCATGGCAAAATAACGAAAGAAAACAAAACAACAACAAACAAAAACAAGGAGCAATCAATTCCAGAGCATAAATAACTCAATTTCTTTGGCCGCGCGTTTACTTTGCACTGTCCGTCTGTTTGTCTAACTGTCTGCTAGCCGCCTTTTGACTGTGCCTGTCTGCCAAGCGACTTTTGTTGCTGAATTTAACTTAACAAAAAAGAAAAAAAAGGAATAAAATAAAAAAACGGAGGAAATTAGACAAGCAGTCAAGCAGGCAGGTGGGCACTATAACTACACGTCAACAACAAACAAACGCCCGCGCAATACACAATCGCCACACCGCACATTGCACATGGCGCTGGTCAAGCTAGCGTCGGCTGACGTGCTATCCTGTGCCGTGCCGTGCCGTGCTGTAGTGTGCTGTAGTGTATCTTGTGTTGTAATATATGAGCGCAAACATACTGACAGACCGTTTAAGCAACTGCCAACGGCCAGGACGCTGCCCAATGCCCTTCTGCCCGTCGGTGTATGTGTGCTGAGGTGCGGTGTGTATCACACTAGACTGGCCTAAGCTAGGCTTGTCGTACGTTATTAAACCTTAACGAACGATACGATTATAAAGCACTACTCCTGGACGATGATGACGACCATGACGGGACTTTGCAGTTGGCGCAGGAGTTGCATAGACACACGCTTGGCATGATTTAAAATGTCCATACATTATCTGACAGCAATCAGCTACATAGCAAAACACACACACACATACACACACATAGACACGCACAATGGCACAATGGGTGAACGAGCCACTCCCACTCAGCCATGTGTGTTCAAATGCGCTCATATAACTCTCCATGGCATACTGTTGCTGCTCGCTGCTCAGCATTCACTAGTCAGTCCACGCTTGCGGCTTGACATGGCATTGGCTGAGTTGCCAGTGCTGTGCGTTGCTTTAAGCTGCGTCTATGCGTTTCATGTTGCCACAAAACTGACTTTGGACAACATCAGCAGCAGCAACTACTCGGCTGCGACTACAACTATTCTCATGTTTTGTAGTCAAGCAAATATATATATACAGTATATTCATATATGTATATAGTCATATATATGTTGGTATGTATATATGTGAGTTGTGTCAGTTAACTTATGTGCGCTGCTTGACTCGTTTTGTCGTTATTGCAGTTGGAGTGTAGTGTCGAGTGTGGTAGATTGTTTCGTCCATTTAACAATTTGTGCCACACAATGCATGATGATGACCATGTTGTTGTTGTTATTGTTACTGTTGATAATGATGATCATGATGATACTTGTAGCAGCAGGCAAAAACCAACAGAGCAAGCAACACATGGGCAGATTTCTATGCTGCTGGCATATGGTAAGCAAAATGCGAGACACTCAAGTTTTTGCAAGGACATACACTGCGAGTCTCTTGCCATACCTTACACTGTCATGCTATGCCCTCATGCCTTGCTTTGCTATGACTTGACTTGCTTTTCCTTGCCTTGCCTTGGCTTGCCATTGCAAGTGTGTCTTTGGGTAGCCATAATTCACTGGAGATAATATACATATGTCTCACAATATCTGGCTAGATGTGCTTCTGTTCAACTGCCTACTTTTTTGCCTGCATGCCTTTCTGCCTGCCTGCCTGTCTGTGCGACTAGCTCGCATGTTCTTTGACATACCAAACTAACTGCCTGTCGGACTTCGTCGGACTTGTGGTTACGATTTTTTGTTTTTTTTTGTTCTAAACTTACTTTGTTTTTGGTTTTTTTTTTTTTCAATATTATGAGAAAATTTGCACAAGTTATTTGTTTTTTTTTTGTCAAGCTGTATGCCTTGAAGTATGCTAAAAAATGTTATATTTATTGGTTTTACAGTTACTTCTTTTGTTTTTTTCGCTTTCTTTTTGTTTGCGCAAATAGGCGCAAGATTGCATTAGCCGATGGTACATTGCGTAAAGTGTGGCAGTTTAGTTTACTAAACGCTAATAAATATGCCACAGAGAATTGAATAAATTTTTTTCACCATATTTAAATGACAAAACGCATAGAAAATTTGTTTTTTTTTTATATGTGGCCGATATGCATTCCTTTATATATATTTATTGCTGACAATTAAGTTTCTTTCTGCATAATTTTGATATATTTACAAACTACGCCGCATAGTATGCAACAATGTTTTTGTTATAACACAAAAAATTCATTACAGTGTGGTTGCCATAATTTCTGTCGCGTCGTTTCCTAAACGACTGCTGTTCGTGTTTTTTTTTTCCGTTTTTGTATTTGATGTGAAAATACGCGTCAAGTGCAGCAGCACGAAGCTCGAAGAATTTACAATTTGTGAAGTGAAAAATTACAGCATACTTTTGTGTGCATGCCGGCAGTCGAGTATTTAATGGCCATTGTCGCCGTCGAGAAATGCGCAAACAAAGCGAGGAAAAGCGAATGCGTTTGCAATTGTCGACACTGAATATGAACATAACGATGTTGTTGATAATGATGATTATGATGATGAAGCATATAATGACATCGTTGACAACAACAACAACTACATTTGTAATAACACGTATAATAACGATTCCGCTGTTGTGGCATTAACGCCGCTACCAGTTGTTAGCGTGCTGTGTAAGCGCCTAAGAGTATGCAATTATTTTGCGATTAGTGCATTGCCAGTGGAACAATTGCAGCAGCAACATCACACAGCAACAACAGCAACAATAACAAAAAACAATAGCAATTAGAACAAGAATTGCACAGCATAGCATTAAAAAACATTAAAAAAGAAAGAAAACAGACAAAAAAAGGCCGAGAGCCCAATTGCAGCTCAGTGAGGCAGTCGCAGCGCATCAGCAGGATGGATGGCGCAGCAACGTTCAGACTTTGCGATGCCACCGCAGGACAGCTTGAGGCACAGCAAAAGCATTTGCGTAAGCCGAGCATATCGCAAGCAGCGAACGTTGTTGGTGTCACAGTGACGGCTACGTCAGCAACAACAACAACAACAGCGGTAACGGCCGTGGCTCCGCCCATACATGCTCAAGAGTTTGGCACAGGCGAAGTACCAGGCACTGGCAGTTGCAATAAAAAGTACTTACATATCAATGCAGCAACAGCAACTTCAACTGCCGGAGCAGCTGCAACAGCAGCGTCTGTTGCTGGCAGCAATGGTTCCGGCACTGTGGCAGCTGGCTTGGTGGCAACCACAACAACAATAGTATCAACAACATTGACAACAACATCGAATCCAGGGTCAAATCGTTCATCGGCCAATTCGTCACCGCTGACTTTGCCACATGTGACGCCACCGCAGCTGCAGTCGCCGTATCATCATCATCATCATCATCATCATAGTCATGCGTTGTATGCATTGCAGCATCAACATCAACACCATCAGCAGCAACAGCAGCAACAGCAGCAGCAGCTTCAGCATGCACATCATCAGCTGCAGCATCATGGTGTGCCCACAGCGCAATCGCCACTTGCAGCGGCCATTGTCAATCTAAAACAGCAGCAGCAGCAACAACAACAACAGCAACAGCAGCAATGCAACAACATGGCCAGCAGCAACTGCTGCAGTAATTGTGGCATGGGCAGCAGCTGCGGCAGCAGCAGCATCAGCATTAACAATCAGCCGCCAACTTCGGGCCACGCCACACCGACGCCAGCACCGCTAGCCATACACGCACAGCACAGCCTGCACGCGCATCCGCACGGACACGGGCACGGCCATGTGCTGGGACATGCCCATTCGCTGTACCCTCTGATCGCCACGCTGGGCTATAGCTCGAGCGGACCCAGCTCGTTGGTCAATTCGCCGGCGATGGGACGCCGCAAGCGGTACACGAGCACGTCTTCCAATTGCTCCAGTCAGTTCAATAACAATTATGCGGGCCTGGATGTAGAATCCCTGGATGATATGTTGCGTAAGGTAACGTAAATCAAAATGAATATTATTTAGCAATATATAAAAATCGAAAGTCAAAAGTAGAAAATCATATAAGCAAGAAAGTAAAGCAACAAAAAAAAATTTTATTAGAATAGTAAAGTAAGTAACAAGAATTACTAACACTTTTCGTAGCATACTTCTTGGCGCATTGTCGCAAACTTCACAACAACTTCACTTAGACGATAAACGAGGCGATAGATGTGGAGAAGACAGTCTACGAGACGATGGTTGACTAGAGGAGATGAGAGTAGAGGGGTGACAAGACGGGTTGAAATGAAGTGAGATGAGATGTAAGCTAAGCAAATAAGTTCTTTGTGGAGGTGTAGTGGCCCGAGCAAGGTAGACTTTAATTTGCGTAGTGCTTCGCTACCATACATATCCTGTTTCCTGACGAAATATCCTTTCGGCCAAAGTTTGTAGGGCCAAACACTTTTCGAAACTTAAGCGTAAGCCTGGCCTCGTATTGCAACGCATCGCATCGCCTTGAAACGAATCGAAACGAATTGAATCGAATTGAGTTGAGTTGAGTTAAGTCGCGTCGAGTCGTGAATTAAAAGCGGAAAAGTTGCCGTTTGCCCAAAACTTTTTGCCGCACAACTTTTTTGAATACTTCTTGCGACGATGCGTCGTGTATTCGACTTCGATTTGGATTTGGATTTCGGTTTACGGTTTTTGTGGTTTGTCGCTTACTGCGCGCGTCTGTTTATGTCTGTCTATCTACTATATATGGCTCTGGTCTGTTCCTGTATGTGTATATATATATATAGGTATGTATGTGTGTATGTGTGTGTTTATGTCTGTCCTTGCATCTGTGCGTCGATCTGCTCGTCTTCCTTAGTGCTACACTGTAGAAGTTTGGCCGAAAACTTTTTTGAATCGTTTCTCACAAGTTTCGGCTGCTATGTTGACTTCGTTGCTTCGAGATGTTGCCAAGTCGTGCCCTTGTCTTGGCGTTTGCCGCAGCTACGTTTCATTTATTTGGTGTTTTCGTTGTTGTTTTTTGTCATTTGCGAAGTTCCCTTACGTGAGGGCGTGCTTTTGACAAATTGTCTTTCGAGAGAACGGAACTGTGATTGTTTACAGTTCCGAGTGACTTGTTATTGAATTGTGCAAACGGCAATTGCTGCTTTGGGCCTGGACATGAGGCATGTGGCATGGGCCAAGTGAACTTAAATCAACAAAACAACAACAGTAGAATAGCACTTAGAACAGAGCGGCTGTTCAATTAACAGCACAAGCAATGCCTGACATGGATGTTGCCTATGTTGGGTTGAAGTGCAGATAACTTTGTTTAAATTTGTTAAGATTAGGTTGATATGGCGCTGCTGTTTATGTGATCCATCTAAATGAAATTCTTAGATTCAAAGTTACTTCAAGGACTAAAGGTCGTTTATGCTCTATGTTGTTATTTTCTGCCCAAACGCATGACCCATGAAGTTGGCGAATGAAGAGTTTATTGCAGGAGTTGGTTGTGCATTATCGACGGACCAGTATAGCTAGTAGTGAATCCGATATAATAAAGAACAGATGATGCCGCTCTACGATGAAAAACCAAACATCAAAGTGAAGAGGAGTCAAGACTTACTAAGTATCCTTGTTGGAGACGGAATTCATGATAGACCCGAACAGGCCTGTATGGATTAAGGAAGGTTTTTTGTCAGTCAGGCCTTCAAACTTTTATTATGCCGAATCAAGTTAGAAAGAAATTTTATTGTGCCTGGAACTTGGCTTATGGGATCACTCAATGAACATGCATAGTTTGACTGCCAAGGCACTTAGTGTTGCATAGCTAAGGACATTCACTGTTAATAATTGATTGCCTGCAGCCAATTCTGAGTTTCCTAGCACTGCTCTCAGATTACTGTGATAGTCGAGTGTTAGTCCCCACGTATAGTTGCGCTAAGTGATACGCTGAGAAGGTTCGCAGCAATTTCTATATGCACTTAACACCTTCCAACGAATACCACATCAATGATCAATGGTTGAACAACATGTAAAGCAGATATGCGCCAGGTACGACTTCGACCGGGCCATGTTGCCATAACAGACCAATGACTCCGTCTGCCGTCTCTCGCCTGCCTTTGTTGACTGTGCCTTGGTGCAGCCGCCGTTTGTGCTGTGGCAATTGTTTAGAAGCGTGCGTTGCGACGCGTATTTCAAGGCATGGACAAACAATGCTCTAATGCGTGGCAGTAGCTGCCACACTACTGTGGGAGAGAGGAAGATAGAGGCCAAATGCTGGCAGGGGTGTATCTATGTGTGTGTGTGTTGCATGTTTGTTCTTTGGTTGCATATTATTAGCGATAATGAACTCGACACGTTTTGCACAGCAATGCACACGCATATACATACATCTTTATGTTCGATCGTTCGTTTGTTTGTTTGATGCATTGCAACTGAGTTTCATGTAGCATACTGTACATTGCTTGCAAATGGGAAAAATAACAACAGCAATTACAGCAGCAGCAGGCAGCAGCAGACAGCAGCAGACAGCAGCAATAGCAGTAGCAAAACAACAATTTGTGGCGGCACATGTAGCGCACCTGATTTTTCACCGCATTGCACGGCGGCAGTTTTTGCTTGCTTGCTGGCTTTTCTTGTTGTTGTTGTTATTGCTTTTGTTTATATTGTTGTTGGTATTGGCGGTGAGTACCATGTCTGGCAGTGAGTGAATGTGAGTGAGGGGTAGGTAAGGGGTAAGGGTATGCGGCGACTACTGCAACACATTTGCGGCAACAATAATGTGGGCATATTTTTAGGCGGCTCGTTTCATGCTGCGCGCGTGCATAAAACCAATTTGAATAATGTGCAAAATATGCGGACATTTCATTGTTTTCCACACAGCCATTTGCACACTGCGACTTTTCCCAACTTTTCCGCGTAGTCGCTGGCTGCTAATGTAATGTCTCGGCAATGCTTGGCGGCTTTGCGCGCTGCGCACGTTGCATGCTTTTAGCCATGGAGCCTCGTACATTTTTAATTTATTTATTTTGCTTGGGTCTAGATTGGGTCTAGGGTTTAAGTGAGCGTTTCGGTTTTCTTTATTTGATTTTTTTCTGTTTGCGATTTGCAACACATACCCGTGGCTATGCACGTACGCGATTGTTGTGCCCACAACGGAAATATATTTTACTTGTACCTCAGTGTAGTGTGGTTTGTGTGAGCGTGGGCGGTGCGGGCTCTTTGGACCATGAGTTTGGGCATATATTTATTTATTTTTATATTTTCTATTTAACATATGTGCCTTATACGTGCATACCAATACAATATTGCCATATATGTACACACATGTGTTTTTTTTTTTTTTTATTTTTATTTATTTGTGGTACCTGCAGACTCAGAACGCCGTTAGCATGAGGTCAATCATGGACACTGCAGCTGCGGACGCATTGTGGCCTGATGTGGACTATAATCGGCGTGAGTTCGTGTTTGTAGATATTGCATTGTAAAGCGCACAATTATTTTGGAAAAATATTTAAATCGCATAATTCATACGAAGACATTGTAAATAAATTAGACGCGCAGCGCCTAAAAGTAGACGTTTCTATGCACAACGCAAATGTGATGCAGTAGATCAAAGCCGAAAAATGCCATGCCAAATAGAAAGTAAAACACCCAAAATTAAAAAGCAAAAAACAACAACAACAAAAATAAATGAAAATAAAACACCAACAACCAACCAAAAAGGGAGCAAAAAAATCTTCAAGTTTTCGCCAACATGCCAAAAAGTCATAAATCTTAACTCAGCCAGCCAGCCTGCCAGCAGGCTACTACTCCACACACACACAGGCAGCCGCACTATAATAGTCCTGTTCTCTTTTGTACCGGCCCGGCTCGTCCCGACCCGACCCAACCAACAAATTCACAATGCCTTTGACTTTGCTTTTGCCTTCGGTTACGGTTACGGTTTCGCATTCGGCTACATGCTGCCTGCTCTGTCTCTGCCTCTGAGCCTGAGCCAGCCTGGAATTCACAAAATATTTCCTTTCCCTATTTGCTGTTTTTTTTTTTTTTTTTTTTTTGATTTAACATTTTTTAAATGTTGCCGGCGCATAGCAGCCGAAGCCTGGCGGAAAATGATGTGTTTGGCATATGCAGGATGGATGGCACGTGGTTGAGGATGCGCTGGCGGGGAACTAGCGCATAGTTACACAGCATCACATAGTCCCGCTGAAGTCATATTTCACTTGACGTTGTTGCCTAGGCCGGGATTTAGCACGAGTTAAGCAGTTGCCCTGACTCGACTTGTTCTTGTCCAAATGTCTGGCCCGCGCCATTACTTTCGCTTCCTCATTTTCTATCTCTCTCTCTCTCTCTCTCTCTTTCTCCCTCGATCTTTCTCTATCTCTTGAAAATGGTGTTTGCATCTTGTTGTTGTTGGCATATGCGCTAAATAAATTTCCACTTGCGGCTGAATTTGGCAATGTCAAATCTCAGAAGACTTTTCAAGTTTAAATGTTGTGCGCATTGCGTTTGCCTTCCTTTGCATATAACACATACTGCGAAGTGTGCCTACGATAGACTGCAACAAACCGGATTACAATAAGTCTTAAGAGGAATGCAAATGTAGTTATTTTTCAGAATATTCACTTGCTTGATTCATAGACAGAGATGAGCTAAGTTGAAACATGATGGCACGGAGCTGTAGGGCATACATTTGCACCTATAAGTCCTTACGTTTGCCTTTTAAAGTAGTGTCCTTTATGTTGTAAGTGCTACTTCCAGCATGCTTCAGATGTCAATCGCAGTCAGAGCTAAAGACGAAAAGAGAATCTCTTCACAGATTGCGTTCAGTGGTCGGGCACTTACGCTTGCAAAAAAGGAGGGTCTCTGTAATCGCTTTCTAAGTTTTTCTGGTGTTAAGGTTCGCAAACAACAAAACGGAGAGAAAAGAGAAAGAAATACCTAAGCTGTACGAGGTATTGAAGTAATCGTAATTTTCTAGCCTATAAAGGATTTAAGTTTCGCCTTGCTGCCTTACCTCATGTAGGCAATATATTTGCACCCTCACTAACTACAGTCAGGCGGTGGGACTGTAAGGAATTATGTCGACTTATTGGCTTTATTCTGCTGCGACGTAAAGACTTGAGTGTGTTATCACCTGCGTTGAAGATCCAGAATGCGTAACAACAAACACATCATTGCACGGCTGTAGAACGTGTAGTACGTAATAATTACAGCACAGCAAGGCAAGACAAGGCAAGGGCCAAGCGCAAAACTAACTAACGGTCAGCATGTCCTTCGTGCATGATGTGCCAAAATCACATTTAAAGCTGCTACCAATCTCTTATTTAATTACACGCTCATAACAACACGGACAGCATACAACAGAATAAGCAGCAATAGTAGAGCGGACAGAGCAAAGACCAAATAAAATGAAAACAACCAAAAAAAGAAAAACAAAGAAATTTTCCTGCTCTAGGACAATGAATGGCGGCAGTGAGTTCAGTTGCCGCACAACTAATGAATGAAATAAAAGCCAAAGTAGCAAAATACTATAAAAAGTGAACCAAAATAATGATTCCCCATTGTCGCAACACATAAAGGTGTCTAGCAAAACCTGAACTACAACTACGACAAATACCAAGAACAACAAAAATAAAGAAAAAAAGACAGATGAGAAGTAGAAAATTCCGCAGCGAAACGCATCGCGCAAGCACGATGTATGTCTCATGCCTTGCGGCTTAAGCGTAAGCTATGAATTAAATACTCGACGTGTGTGTTTGGCAGTCGCTTGTTGGTGCTGCAGTGCCAGATTGTCATTTTATGTGGCCATACTAACGAGCACTTTGGGCATTCAGTGGCGACGACATATTAAAACGTACCGCACACTCGCACATGCTCGATGGTTCGGCACTGTGGCTTGCCATGGAGAATGGTGTGTTGCGGTGTATGGTGGAATGTCGTATTGTAACTTGGCATAGCGTGTTGCGGCCAATGCTACTGCTGTTCCTGCTATACATTATTGTGGCATTTGTATAATTTTGTAGTATATTTTTCGGCATACTACAACTGTGCGTTCAAGCGACAGAATTAATAGTTGACTATCGTTGTCCTGCCATACAAGTCATAAAAATTCCATTGATAACACGCATAAAACATGCAAACGCGGTAGCCCCTGTGTGAGTGTGCGAACGGTTTGCTTTTTTGTATTTATGCGCTGCAAAGTATGCAGTAGAAAATTACTCTATGTTTTTTATTAACGTGCGTCGTATATGCGTTGAAATATGTATTATTGTCTACTTTATGGCCACTAAGCAGGTGAAAATACCCAACAATCAACGGTCGTTAACAAACAACAACAACAATTATAACAACATACACACATACACAACCATATACACAGAACACAACCAGACGAAGGCAGACACCAAAGCATAGGATGCGTACCACAGAGATCGTTACTACTTAAAGTGTTAGCTATATGTGAATATGTTTCTAGCAAAAATTACTAGGATGGAGATTTCCTTGAGGTGTAACAAGAAAAGTTTGTTTGCCATTTCGTTATCAAAAAAAAAAATAAAGATTTTAACGATAGTCATTCAATTAAAAATTTTTTCGAAATATAAAATTTTAGCGAAATGCATTACAAACTTTCGCGAACTGCCAACGACCACTTTAGAAGTTCTGCTTCTTGCTTTGAGAATGCGCGCTTCAAGCCTAGGAAAGTCACGGCTACTGACTTTATTATGCAGAAATTTCTCAATAGTGCCTCATGTTGGTTGACTTGGCAGAACCTAAAAACATGCTTTGTACAATATTATAATTTTTTTTTTTTTTATTGGCTTCGGCTTGCTGCTACTGCTGCGGTTGCGGCTTTTTGTTTACCAAGTAAGCGCATCAACATAATCAGAATCTGTAGCCGCCAAAATAGAGAAAGCATAAGCATAAAAAAAGTTTAAGTAGGAAAACGTAATAAAAAACAACAAGCAGACGAAATAGAAAAAACAGAAAAAATAGCAAACGAAACTAACGAACTAAATAAACGGGAGGCAGGCTAACAGGAACTACAAAAAGGGTTCACTTTGGTCGGCACTTTTTGCTTTTACTTGTCTGTCCATCAAGGGATTTCCCTTCAATTAGGAATAATACACTAGATACCAACAAAGTAACAGCAACAACAGCAGCAGCCACATCAGTCTTGACTAGCTAAGATTGCAGAAGAAGACATGTGAGACAGAACGCAAATCGGCAAGCGCAATTCCTTACATTTTCAAATTACTTCTTTTTTTCGTTTTCGTTTCTTGTTTTCTTTTTTTTGTGTTTTATCTAGGTTAAAACGCTTAACTAGTGTAACGTGTTAATTGTGTAGCGCAACCCAACGCAAAGGTCAACTCGGCTGTGCAGGCAGAGCATAGTGAAGCCTAGCAATGTATAATAACGCAGGGAATATTTACACGGCCAACGTAATACAAACATAGCTTTATGAAAACTACGCTATATGGTGACGAAGGTTCTCATCACTTCCTCAAATAACTTTCAATTCTTGAGAACAAGAAATACAAAAACACAAACTTAAACCCTTGTGCTCACAGTAACTATTTCAATGGTCGCAGTTGTATATATATATAACTGCAGCCAGAGGCAAAATTTTGGCAGGACTTAAAGTCCTGTTTTATGTTCTTTCTTTATTTTTCGTTATTTTTTTTTCTTTTGTTTTTAAGGGTGGTGCAGCAAGCATAAAATTTCAAGCAATTGAGGCATTATTAGTAAAGTAGTTTTACATGTGTCTGTCCACGCCAGCACATCCACGCAACACACACAACATTCACGTATATTGTGCTATATATATATATATTTGTTGTTGTTGTTTTGGTTTTTTTTTTTTAAGCTTGACTTTGATGAGGGACATCCATTGCTGTTTGTTATTTGGTCCTCTGGTGAGTCTCGAGTTTTGACTTCGGCATCGACGTCGACATCGACTTTGCTCTGTTGTGACTATTTGGGCAACTTTTTCGGTTTAAATTGCTTAAAAGTACAATTTATCACAATTGGCAATTGGTTGAAGTCCCTCTCTGTCTCTCACTCTCCCGCTCGCTCCCTCTTTTACACGCACACATGCTCTCCGGCGCAAGCAACGACCTAGCGCGTCAATAACCATGGTTGGACGCATTTGACCCATCCCATCGCCTGCCGTCGCCTTCGTCTTCGCATGGGTTCTTCTGTACTTACCGACATTTTTGACTTTATTGAGCGCAGCAGAGCAGCGTCCAGCTCTTACAGCTGCCCACTCTCCTGGGGTCGATGTCAAAATGAGTTTTCGTTTTGCTTTGTAATATTTTTGTTTAACGTGTGTTTTTTTTTTTATGTATTTTGTGTTTTTAGTTTCGTTTTGGGTTTTGGGTCACTCCGTTTTTTTTTTTTTTTTTCATTGCTTTGTTTAGAAATTTGGCTAAAAAGTTTTATTTGTGCTGAAATTTATTGGTTGCAACTTGAAATATAACAAACAAAATATAAAAAACAAAAAATTAAAATAAGCAAAAACAATAAAAAGTAAGTTCGAAAAAATTTAAGCAGAAAAAAGAAAAGACAAGCGAAATGAAAATATGGCAGCAAATGCCATAAACGGAATAGTTTTGCCCTGTTAAATGAAAACATTCGAATTGAAGTCATTTGTTATGAGTTTGTGCTGTCGGACGTCAAAAATTATGCAAGCGCAACGGACAAACGTACTCAGGACAAAGTCGCTGGTTAATATATTACCGAACTCAACTATTTTCATATTACATTGACGGTTAGTTACATACATTTATATTTATGCGATCAACGTGATCAGTTAAGCTACGGTCAGCTCACTGCATATTTGGCAAAATTGGTTACACGAACTGATTGGTCTAAGACTGAGATGGGGAATATAATTCAGCGTTTTCTTTAATTTCGCGTGAAACAAATCCGTCACTATTTTGATGCCGTACATTCAATTTTCAGTAGTTTTTGAGCCCCAGCTTGCTTGCATTTTCGAAACTCGTTAACGCGCCAGGGCAGTAAAGATACGATGAAATAGCAATATGCAAAAGGTTAAGCTATTAAATGGGTATCTTATTCTTTGTTATGCGCAATAGTCGAAGCCTTTTCTTTTGTTCTTCTTTTTCTTCTGCTGTGAACATCATTGCACTTTAACGTTTTGCTTGCAACGAAACCTGATTTGCGCTGCACTTTCTGCTTTTGCTCATCTCAAGTCGTAGTTTTTGTGTATGGCTCTGATGGTCCTCTTCTGGCAGTTTGCCTTCGGGCGTCTGCTCTAAAGGCATGTGCTGTGTGAAGTTGAGCAAAAGAACGTATGGCGGCACTTAGAGCTTCGAGATCCTACTTCATCTACTCAATTTATTACTCTTCCACAATTTTTCGTTGATTGCATTTGTTAGTCCGTCCTCCTTTATTGTCTAACCCAAGTACAATAGAGACCAGCAGCGTTAACAAATGGGCAATATACGAAATTTTCATGCATGCATGAGTCTTTAATATTCGTATGCATTATATACAATAAAATATGAGCATGGCAAAGCCTGTACGTGCGTCTGCATGTCAAACAGGGCTGCTCGCAGAATTATGTAATGAATCTTTTCTTAATTTCATATTAACGCTTGCATTGTTCGTTACTTCGTAACTCTTTCCGTGACATTATACAGAATACATGGGACACATGCGACACTTAATCGCATAATAATATCATATAATAACTGTACTAATGCCAACCTCAGCCCCAAACCTGGCTGGTCCTTGTGCCACATTGCACGTACTTAACATATAACAACGTAAGCACTTGTACTGCTTTTATTTATTTATATATACATTTTTTCTGTCGTTTTAACGTTTTTTTTTTTTTTTGTCTTCTCTGTTTTTTATATGTATATACATATGTATTTTTGTTAATGCATTTTTTTATTTGGGTTTTTTTTTCTGTTTTGTTTGTATTATTTTGTTGTTGCTCAAATTTTCTAAACAAAGTTCAAATTGAATCAGAAATTCATAAACACATTTTAGTCGTGCCACACGCCGTCACCAATGTCGCCGTCGCTTCGTCCTTGTGCAAAAGTCGCATATGCGTTGCTGTTTGTGAGTACAAGCTTGTGTGTGTATGTGTGTGTGTGTATGCGATTGTGGTAAATATGCAAATTTAATTGGACTTTAATTTGGCTGCTAGGATTCGCTGTCTGCGCTAACGTTAACGTCAACGTCAACATTGCTGCTTAGATGCCGTCGCCTCTTGTTCCTCTTTTTGCTTTTTAATATTATTTTGCAGTAAGTTGCTTGTGAGTCTGAGTGTGTGGCTTTACGTTTGGCATACATTGGGTTTATCAACAATGGCAACAGCAACAACAACAACAAACACAATAAACGCCATCACCCTTTATTCATTGGTTCGAAGTTGTGCTCTGCCTGGTTTTTTGTTTTTTTTTTTTTCCTTTTAAATTCATATGACGCGGAGCAGAGCGAAAGATTTTTATTAAACATATGAATTCATTATGTAAATGCAAGCAACTCAAGCACAAGCAGAAAGAACGCTTAAGGCGAAAGGTAAAAAGCAGCAGCAAGAAGGAAAAAGGAGCGAATGTTTTGTATTTGTTTTTTTCTTTTTTGGCTTTGCAGCAGAGGTTGCTTTTGTATAAAACTGTACAATGCAAGGCAGAACGTCAGGCAGGATGACGGAAGGGAAGGCTGAAGCAAGGATGAGGGCAGGATGTAAGGCAGCAAGAAACACGCGCTGTGTGTTCTTTGTGTGTGTGTGTACTGTTGTTGTTGTTGTTTGTAATATTATGGCAACTTTGGCTTTGGCTGCGACTACGCTTTGGCATGATGCGCTGTTGCGTCTGGTTTTGGGGTTTCTTCTTTGAGTCTTCGTTGTCGTTTTCATTTTGACTTTGGCTTTTGTGTAAAAGGGATTGATTTGATTTGCCATTGTCATGTGGAAAATGTTTTTTTTTTTCCTTTCTTTTATTTTAATCAATTTTCTTATGTGCTCTTTTCTTCTTTTCTTTTGATTTGCAGGTGAGTGCCAAGATGTGTTGCTTCAATAATCGTGTTTGTCACATTATACAACAGCAGCAGCAACAATAACAATAACAGAAAACAATATGAATTGCGCATAAATTCATTTAAGTGTGCACATAACATCAGAGAATGAAATGAAAGGCATAACGAAAAGTGTTAAGTGATTCTTTTTTTAACAAGCAATAAGTGGATTTTTTTTTCTTTCTTTTGCCGGCAAGAACAGAATGAAGACATATAGCAGACATGTACAGTAGTACCCCAAAAATATTAATCTCAAACAATGTATACACAATTATAACAAAATTAAATTCTGCTCAGTGGAAACTCAGCAAGACATGAAGGAAACGCGCACTTTATAAATAGTATATAAATATTTAAAAATAAATGCATACATGTCCAGCTGACCGTGTATCAGCTGTTTGGCAATATTGCATTCAATATTCTTAGCTTCAAGCTTTAACAATAGTATTACTATTTAATTTTTTAGAACGACATTTATTGGCACAGGTGCACATTTACGATATCGCACTGTACCCCCAACAGCCAATGCGAACTTGACAATTTTCGCTGATTTTGCATGCAAATTCAATTAGCGTTGTGAAAACATTTACGAAAAAGCAAAAATAAAGCACCAGAGCCCAAAATTATGCAACAGTTAATAAAGGGAAAAGTTTTATTTTTTGTTTTCTTTTTTCAATTTTTTTTTTTATTTTTTTATCGTTTGCTTACGGTTTTACGTTTACAGTAGTGCCTGTGCCCTGAGGTTGCTTTTGCCTGCTGCCGCTGTTGCCACGCAAATCAATAATGGGCCAAGCATAATAACGGTCGCACTTAACTGTAAAAGTCAATGTTGTCATATACACACATGCACAAACACACACACCCGCACAAGCCAACCTTACGTTGACCAAAGCGGCGCGCAACGTATGGCGCCAGGCTGTCTGCTCTGCACATATGCAAATGAAGTACGCAGAGGCGAAGCGATGCTTGCATTGAACACTGACCTCAAACTCCTATTGAAAAAAAAAAATTTAATTTAAACAAAAAATAAACTGGAAAGAAAAGGGGCTATAGTCGAGGCTACACCCGACTATAGAATACCTTGTACCCAATCCAAAATTCAACAAATAAAGTTTTTGTTTTGTTGTATTAATTATGTAACAATATCTCAAGAAATAAAAACGTTGTTCTTAGTAAAAGTCATTTTTCGGCCGATCGTTGTTATGGCAACTATATGTTATAGTAAACCAAATTATCATTTTCAAGTATAAGATTGGATACTACCTTAAATTATTAAATCGTAACGATATCTCAATAAACAAAAACGTTTTTTCTCAGTAAATGTTGTTTTCGGCAAATCGTTCCTAAAGCAGCTATATGATATTGAACCGATATGCATAATATTAAGGTATATGTTTATATATATTAAATCCGAAATTTGGTAAAGATATCTTGGAAAGCAAAAGAGATTTTGTTAGAAATGTGGTTTTTCGGCCGATCGTTTCTATGGCAGCTATAGGTTATAAGTTGAATATCGGAAAAACAACAAAAATTCGTTATGCCTATGGATTATGAGAGTCTTCCTGGCAAATTTGAGGGTTGTAGGTCAGCGGTCAGCAACGGTTTGAGATCCGTGCGTTCATACAGACAGACAGACGGACGGACGTGATTAGATCGACTCGCCTTCCGATGCTGATCAAGAGTATATAGGTATAATACTTTGTGAGACCGGCCACGCCGTTTTCTGCTGTTACATACATTTGCTTAGCTTTAATATACCCTTTACCATTTTTTGGTAGAGGGTATAAAAAGGGAAGTAAAAAAAGTAAAAGGAAAATAAAACAGCAGAAATGCAAGGCAATGCAATGGCGCAAGAGACCACACGAACGTCCGCGCGGACACCCGCCGCCTGCCTACTATGATGTGAATTGTTCGCCGATGCCGCATATGGCCTGGCCTGGTCTGGTTTGGTCTGGTCTGAGTACTTTGCACGACACATTTGTCTCCGTTTGCAGTTACTGAGTGCCAAGTGGCGCAAACAATTGCGGCATGTGGCAGGCACAACACCTACGGCTAAGGGCAACAGCAGAAACACATGGCAACACAAATTTGCTGTGTTGCCAATGCCACACAAGACACTCAGCAGTTATGTGTATGTGTGCGCGCATGTATGTGTGTGTGAGTGTGTCCGATGCAAACAGAATTATTGAAGCGCATCAAAAGTTGTTCATGCGCAATTTTCGCGCATTCAAACAGACGCAACAATCGACGCATTGTGCCACACTTACCACCCACTTGCCACCTCTCACGTGCTAGTTGCCACTTGCACTTGCCACCAAGCGATCGCTGCCAGTTGGCGTTTTGACTTGCTGCTGCTGTTGATTTTTACTTTTGCTTGGTTTTGCATGTGTGCGAAAATTAAAATAAAACGTTTTAAAATTAAATAAAATGATGTACAATCATCAAGAATGCGCACGTTAAATAAAAAAAAAAAACAAAAGAAACCATACATAACGCATACAAATTAATGTAAAAAAAACAAAGAGTGTTGCGTACTCAAACGGACTTGCAAATTGATTCGTTTCGATGCGCGTAGCCGCGTACAGCGTCTGGCGCGTCCATCAACGCCAACGATGCCATCGATGGCAGTGTAGTTTAGTCTGTCTGCAAGTTAAACAATGTCTGCGCAAGCCTTGTCTGTCTCGTCCTGACAAACAAAGCCACTGCATTGTGCAGTTGCTGCCACGCCGCCTGCTCCTCCTCCTGCTCCTGCGCATATGTTGGCTGCCTTTTGTTGTTTGTGTTCAGTTGCTGTGTGTTGTGTTGTTATGTGTGCTATGTAAAGACGCTTGGCGGTTGCCTTGCGCAAAATTTTCAACATAATAGCTGCCTTGATTACAAAAACAGCAACAACATTAACAGCAGGAACAACATCTACAGTAACAGCAGCAACGAAAATTAAAAAGAACATAACAAAGAAAACACCGAAAAGAAAAAATTCAATGAAAAGAGTGTTACATGCCAGGAAAAGTGGCAGCAGAAGTAGCAGCAGCAGAGCAGCTGCACGATATTACGTGGCAGACGGAGATGTTTTGCTCCGCTCTCTTCCCTATTCGTTTTCGTTTTTGTTTTTGCTTTGTTTTTTGTTTTCGGTTTCTGTTGCTGTGCTCTGTTGTGTTATGCTGTGTTATTGTGTTGCTTATTACAGTTCGCCGTTTTGTGTTTTGGTAACAAAGCAAAATGTGGCATTGTTTAAAGATTTTTCAAATGCTAATTAAGCCAAGCCACAGCCAGACCTTAGCAGGGCTGAGCACAGCTTAAGGACAGCCTGAGCACACTTGCGCCAAGTGGCAGCGCCCGTAAAGTGGCCTTCGCCTGTTGACTGCCAATTGGCGGCCGGCTGCCAGTTGTCGGTGTAGACCCTAATGCGTCCTTAATTTACGATAATCGAACGCAGCACAGTAAAGGTTTTTTCCCGTAAAACTGGCATTTGCATGTTGCTAGGACAATGTGAATTTTACTGATTATACCCTGTACCAAAAAATGGTAAAGGGTATATTAAAGTTGTGCAAATGTATGTAACAGGCAGAAGGAGGCGTGGCAGACCCCATAAAGTATATATATTCTTGATCAGCATCGAAAGGCGAGTCGATATAGCCATGTCCGTCTGTCCGTCTGTCTGTCCGTCTGTATGAACAAACGGATCTCGGAAACGGTAAGACCTACAACCACCAAATTTTGCACGGAGACTCTCCCAATCTATAGGCATAACGAGTTTATTTTTTTTTTCGATATTCGATCTATAATATATAGCTGCCATAGGAACGATCGGGTGAAAACCCACATTTAGTAACAAAAACCCTTTTGTTTTTCAAGATATCTCCACCAAATTTTGGATTTAACAGTTTTAGCTAATGCCCAATTACATATCTCAATATATTATATATCGGTTTACTATATCATATAGCTGTCATAGGAACGATCGGCCGAAAAACAACATTTACTGCGAAAAACTTTCTTGTTTATTAAGATATCTTTACCAAATTTTGGATTTAATTGTTTTAAGTAATATCCAATCATATTCCCGAATATAATAAATATCGGTTTACTATATCATATAGCTGTCATAGGAACGATCGGCCGAAAAACAACATTTACTGAGAAAAACTTTTTGGTTTATTAAGATATCGTTTCCAAATGTTGAATTTAATTGTTTTAAGTAATATCCAATCATATTCCCGAATATAATAAATATCGGTTTACTATAACATATAGCTGCCATAGGAACGATATGCCGAAAATGGGTTTTTGACAAAAAAAAAAAATTTTTTTTCCTGAGATATCCTTACAAAATGAATATAAAATATTAATGCAACAAAAAATATATATTCAGTTTTGGATTGGGTACAGGGTTTCCTATAGTCGGTTACGCCCGACTATAGCCCTGCCTTTCTAGTTTTCCTTTAGAATAGTTCCGATTTTTAACAACGGCTGAGCCAATTGTGGATTGTTCAGTTTCGAGAAACGTTTCTGCGAGTGTCCTATATATCCATTCCCATGATCCATTGTTCTTCTTGTTCATTGTTAGAATAAGATGTCTAGGATGTTTAGGGGTCTCAGGGGCAGCATGCTTGTTATGTTTTTGTTCTATTTCTTATTACTTTAGATTAAGGGATGAATACTTTGCAGTTTTCAATTTACGTAGGGCACGAGAAGCCGTACAGTTCCACACTGAGGCTGGAAAAAATATTTTCCAGACTTTTACCATATAGATTTGTAATAGTGTTGGCCGTCATCTTCCGAAAGTTCATTATGCATAATGTACAGCATTACATATTTGTAGGTTATGTTGCCTATGAAATTTCGGATTTTATAAGAGCACTTTGTGACTTCGTATCCTCATTTAGTAATTAAAATAATTAAACGATCCGCAGGCTGGAAGCCTTTAGTTATTTCTCCGTTGAATTTGAAATGAAAAATTAGGTTAATCTTCGTGATATGTTCAAAAAAGATACGAACATTTATTTATGCCTTAGATTCTGTTTTGCTTGCATTTGCAGCTTACTCAAGCAGCAAATCATAACAACTTTGTTGCTCATGCCAAACACTTTGCAGTGCCGTTACACATTCCATGCCATGGTACACATCATCCGCTCGACAAAACTTTCGTCAACAATGTTGAATAATTAAAATGCCCTAGACACAAATACACGCGACTCAACGCGCCCGACGCTTGTACAGGGACTATAGACTGCAACTGTCACACAGGCGACTGAGTGATGACTGCCGAAAGGGCTGCTTACCTGTCTGCCTGCCCGACTGCCCACCGACTATTTACCTGACTGCATGTTTGCTAACTATCGTGACTTTCGCTTTCGCAGCAAAGCTCATCAGCAATTCTCTATTTGTGCTAAAATTTTTTAGTAATGCTGAATTCACTTGTTGTTGTTGTCGCTTATTACAACAAAATTAAAGACAAGACCAATGCAAAGCCGAGTGTAGTCTCGACTAGACGCGCTGGGAGCCAAATTTCGCGAATACGGTGGATGTGGGCGCAATTCGAAGTTCAATTCATGTAGTTTTGCCATTGTTTTGGTGGCTTGTGACACGTCAACAGTGAGCAAACGCGACACCCATCTTGCACACAGCTTTTTCATCTCCAACTTTTCGGTCAATACACGATGTATACCACTTTTTGAAATGCCTATAATTTCACCTAGCTCAAGCACCTTCAGTCGGCGATCATCTAATACCATTTTGTGGATTTTCTTAACCGTTTCTGGTGTTACCGCCTCATTTGGACATCCACTGCGTTCTGCATCATCGACCACGTTTGAAGTGAGCAAACCAACGTTTTATTGTTTTTATACCCTGTACCAAAAAATGGTAATTATACTCTGTACCAAAAAATGGTAAAGGGTATATTAAAGTTGTGCAAATGTATGTAACAGGCAGAAGGAGACGTGGTAGACCCCACAAAGTATATATATTTTTGATCACCGTCGAAAGACGAGTCGATCTAGCCATGTCCGTCTGTCCGTATGAACGCACGGATCTCGAAAACGGTTAGACCTACAATCACCAAATTTGGCACGAAGACTATATATCATATAGTTGCCATAGGAACGATCGGCCGAAAAACATCATTTACTGATAAAAACTTTTTTGTTTATTAAGATATCGTTACCAAATTTTTGATTTGACAGTTTTAGGTAATATCCAATCATACTTCTGAATATGATAAATATCGGTTTACGATAACATATAGCTGCCATATGAACGATCAACCGAAAAATGGCTTTTACTAAAAAAAAAAATTTTTTTCTTTTGCATTGGGTACAGGGTTTTCTATAGTCGGTTACGCCCGACTATAGCCCTACCTTTCTAGTTTCTGATGGAACTGAGTCCTTAAAACACTTTTCAAGCCATTTCTTCGCTTGAACTGTAATTTTTCCCATCAAGAGCAGTGCAAAATTAAAACACGAAAGTGTTTTTATCCATTGTTTTGAAAATCACTAAAGTAGTGCCACTCTTAGTACAATAATTCACAAACTTTATTTTATTTTATTTTTATTTTATTTTATTTGAGGTATACGGAGTATTTTGATAACTCCTTTGTGTCCTCGGTGTCTATTAATTCTGCCCAATTGGGCGCGCCGGCTAACTATTGGTTAGCTTTGTCAATTTATATATAATATATGTATATATTTATATATAATTTATAACAATAAAACAATAATGACGCGTTAGCTTCTCCTAACCGTTGTCGAAGGTAATCGAAGTATGAGATCCCTCGGTTGTCGCCTATTGAGCCTCCTTTGTGGGCGAGTTCTGCTAAGGATGTTAGCTATCCGATTTCTGTGACGCTCCGGCCTGTCGTGGTAACGGTTCGAATACAGATTAATAGTGTCAAAAACCGTGTGTAACTTTAGGTCACGATGCAAAGTGGTGTTTCTTACGTACCACTCGCAGCCGGTGATCATCCTCGCAACTCTGTTTTGTGCGACCTGTATACGTCGTATTTGGCTGTCACAGGCTAGGCCCCATATTTGGCAGCCGTACCGCCAGATTGGTGCAATGACTTGACTGTAAATTGTCTTCTTATTAGAGAATGACAATTTACTTCTCGGCCCAAGGAGCCAGTAGAACTTAGCCGCCGCAGCACGTAAGCGCATTCTGATCGCAGTCACGTGCTTTGCGAATGTGAGTCTGCGATCAAGTATGACTCCCAAGTATTTAGCGGAGTTCGTACGACCGCAGTAGGCCAAAGTAAGGCGCAGGCAGCGTCTGCTTGATTTTCACCAGGATTCCGGAGTGCCACACATCGAACGCCTCCCGAACATCCAGAAAGTGGGCGTTGCAGTACTCATTACTGTCGTAGGCAGCCAATATCTGCTCGATGACGCGATGTAGCTGTTCAACAGTGCAGTGGCCGGCACGAAATCCGAATTGGTGCTCAGGCATAATCCCCTGAGAATCCATGATCCTGACCATCCGGGCGGCAATCAGTCTCTCAAACACCTTCGAGGTCGAAGGGAGCAGACTGATCGGCCGGTAGGACCCAGGGTCCCGTTCCGGTTTGCCAGGCTTATGGATCATGGAGATCAAACCGAGCTTCCACTGAGTAGGGAAGCATTGCATCCTCACGATAGCGTTGAACACCAACGTAATGTAGAGGATCGCACGACTGGGCAGTACCTTCAAAGTGGCATTGCATATGGCATCATGTCCTGGTGCTCTTTTGATGTTCTGGCTAGCAATTACTTCAGCTATCTCGCTAGGTTCGAACGGTTCAATAGGCAAATCCATCTGTAGCGCTTGAGTCAATAAGTTCTGTGTCTGTTCAACTTGCTGCGGACTGGCGAGATCAAAAGGTTGAAAACGTTCAAATACTTCCGCTTGCTCCAGATCGGACCGACACCAAGCCCCGTTGCTGTCAGCCAATGGCGCTTTCCTAGCGCAGCGTCTTTTGATGGCGCGCGTGGCCTTCCAAAGCGAGTGCGTCGCATCGCTTTCAGTCCCCGTGTTGGCTAGCCTCTCGTTGAACCAAGCAGATTTGTGTTCCGCCAATGTTTGATGGAGCAAATTCCTCGCTCTATTCTATTCGGTTTTATCGAGGGGGTGGCGCGACCTAATCCATCGTTTGCGTAGGCGCTTCTTCCTAGCGATTAGCAGCAGAATCTCTTGAGTAACCGGAATTCTGGCTGCTGCAGGCCTCCCTACCGGGGTACGTGTAGCTATTCTTGCTGCATCCTTGATTTTGGCGTTAAGAGAGTCTATAGCTTCTACTATGTCATTCTCGGAATTCAGCTCCATGTTGAGGTTCAAGGAGGACTCAAGGTGCTCTTGGAACTGTTCAAGGTTAGTGCGCCTTGTAATTAACCTCTCCATCTTCGGGTATGCAATTGCTGCAGCGTCTAGAGTGATTATTAGAGGTAGATGGTCGGAGCTAAGCTCAACAACCGATCGTATCTCTGCATGGATTCCCAGGACTCCTCTTGTCAGCGCAAAATCTATGTAGCCTGGTGAGCCTCTTCTGCCGTAAGGGTACCTCGTGGGCCCTCCTGTAGCTAACGTGCTCACGTCCGAGTTTAGAACAAGATTTGCCAGCGCGTGACCTCTTTGGTTGCATCTCCTTGCTCCCCAGAGCCAGTGCGACGCATTCCAGTCTCCAGCAACGATGAATTTGGAACGGTGTTGCTCCAAAATGGATTTGAACTCGTCCGTAGTCCAAATATATCTTGGAGGGCAGTATACCGCACCAAAATTGATAGAGCCAAGTGCCGTTTCAATAGCTGCAGCTGCAAGTTGCACCTTATCCGATGCTACTGGTGTGAGCGGAAAGTGGATCAGAGTGGATTTAACCATAATCGCTGCCCCACCTTTGGCATTCCCGCCACTCGGGTCGTTGGCCGCATACGTCTCGTAACCGAAGAGTTTGGGTGCCACTGTCTCCTTGCAATGAGCCTCGCTTAGAAGCAATACGTCAATCTCATGTCGCCTCACGAAGCATTCTACTTCGGACAGCTTCGTGGATACGCCGTCAGCGTTCCACACTAAGATGCGCAGCGGCATCATTTTTGGGCCTGCTGCGCTTGAAGTGCAGTGAGCAGATTAAGGATCTGCCCCTGCTGCTGTGACTGTTGTTGCTGCTGCTTCAGCATCATCATCATAAGTTCAGTTTGCTTCTCCTGGAATGAGCGGAGAGCATTAAAACTTTCGTTGAGAGATAGCAGAATGGCTTCGATGTTGTTGCTTGTGTCCCGGGAGGGCTGTAGTGCACCCCTCGTCGTCCTTTGTCGGCTGCGGCTTCTGTCGTTGACCTGATGCTGCTGTTTTTGAAGTGCTTGATGCTGTTGTTGCACGGGGAAAACGTTAGCTCTCGCAACATCAGCATAGGAGGCTATACCTCGAGGAGATGCTGTTAGTCCACCTCCATTGGTGACTCGAGGTGTGGGTCGCTCGTTGGCCTCGTTTTTTCCGCCCACAGCACTTTTGGGCCTAGAGCGCTGTAAAAACGCCTGGAATATGGTGCACCCTGAGTAGTTAGCCGGATGCTGTTGACCACAATTGTAACAAGTGCATGGCTCGTTTCGTGGTCGAGAACAATCTTTTGCTAGGTGTTCCCCTGCGCATTTCACACATATGTGCGACTTGCGGCAATATTTGGCCGTATGCCCATATTGCTGGCATCTGTGGCATTGCACAACAGTGTTGCGCTTGCGCTGGGGCTCAATAACCACTCTCATATGGCAGAGTGTCTTGACTGCTAGGATCGTCTTGTTGTTGGCATCGGGGGCGATGTTCAAATTTCATGAAATTTTAACATTTTTCTTTTGAAGGTTTATACTAAATAAGAATCAAATCGAAAAACTTTTAGGTGCGGTGCAACGCTTTGTTGCAAAAATTCATCAACGTTGTTGCATAATATTCCAATGAACATAGACACTATTTACTTTGTCGAAAGTGTCGTAAAATTTGAGTATACTTTGTGGCGCAGCTAGCAGCCATGCAGCGTCTATCGGTAAACGCCAGCTACAACAAACGGAAAAGTTCTTAAAAGCAGCGCAAATAAGTCACAAAGAGTAACGACAACGACGAAGAAAAATATGAAGACGAAGACGACAAAAAGGAATCAAGCATCTGACTGTCAGCCAAGCAGCCAGTCAGCCAGCCAAAAAATATGCAATTAGGTTTGCTGATGCTGCCGCGTTCATTGTGCATTTTTAAGACGTTTGCAATCTGAATTTCATATTCCAAAAGAACTATGACTTTGTTGAAGAAGTTTCTTTTTGAAGTAAGAAACGTGGCAGTGGTGGCTTACGCTTTTGTAAATTTAATAAAGCATACTTTTTGACGTAACAGAATTTGGTGCGAAACGCACTTATCACGTACTCGAGGCGCAATCACAATCGCAGCTAGCAGCTCGCAGTCACATAACCTGACTTTACTCACTGCGCTCTACACTTTGCATACGTTAGTGCTTGGTACACACACGCATGATGTGTATATGTGTGTGTGAGTGTGAGTGTGTGCGTGTGCCTGCTAAAAGTGAAAGGTGGCTGTTGTTGCTGCTCTAATCAAGTGTGTCAAGTTGCGATTTGCTTGCGGTAAGCTAGCGACGACATTCTCCTGCCTTCTAACTTTGCATAGCCACCCATTTCGACCCACTCTCACCCGCATTTTCACTTGAATTTAGTGTACAGCAGCTACGCATGTTAACCCTTAACTTAGTCTTTGGACTATGCCACACTTTGGCGCCCGCCGCTCTTAGCGAGATTTATTGAATTTGTGTTTCTTATGTAATTTTAATCCAATTAAACTTCATTAACTTATGCGCCTGCATCGCATCCTGTATCGCAATGCCGTTGCCAAGCGACAGCGGCAGCATCTTCGCCAGCTCTTCAAAGGCAAACAAAGGGTTGAGGGCCAGTGGAGATGACAATGTCTGAACTTGATGTGGTAATAAGCGGACGACACTGTTGACTGTACACGCACATACAGACATGCACAAGAAATGCTTGTGTGTAAATTCTTTAACAAGAAGTACGTTACCCGGTTGAAACCCATTATTATTAGCACTTAAGGCTAAATACTACGTAGCCAGCAACGAAGTCAAATCGACCATAGGTCGAGCCGGAGTCGAAGTCAGAGACGGAGTAAGCATTGCCAGCCACAAACCCAGCCAGGCAGGTGCTTGAGCTATGTGTGGGTTAGCTGCTTTTGTGGTACTTTTGTGCTCCCAATAAAGCGTTAAAAGTTTTCTTTGCCAGTATCATTTAACAAAAAGTTTTGTTTTAAGCCACACACACACACACATGCGCATTCTCATCCACTTAACGGAATAAGCGAAAAAAAAGATAAACTTTTTGTGAGCGCCGTGATAATACTTTCACTGCGGCATCTTAAACTTGGTCCATTGCCACATTGTGCTGTGCCACTGCGTGGGTCTACCAACGACGACCGTCATCGGTGGCAGTACTGATGGCAACTGTGCTTTGTGCTGTGCCATTCTGCTGTATTGGCTTAACAGCCTTAACAACATTCTCTCGCTCCCTCTCTCTTTCTCTCTCTCTCCCACAAAAGCTATAAACAACAACAACCACAGAAACTGAAACTGAAAAGCAACAATAAAGAAAATTCTCATACCACAAATTTTAGAGTGACATTGCAAGTTTTAAAAAACAACAATATGAAAAAAGCCCTGAAAAAATACGTGGCAGATTTTTAGGCGCACAAGCATATAATTTATTTATTTCGCTATGCCATGTCGACCACTTACCGCCGTACGGACGTTCATCCGTTCATACGTCCGTCCGTATCTCTGTTTATCGTCCGTGGCTGCCGTGTATTTTTGTAGTTAAGACATAAATCTTTATTATGCCAACACAATATTTTGGTCAACAAAGCCGGTCATACTCCGACCGCTGTTCGTTGATCACCGGTGTTTGCCTCTGCGCTTAAAAAAGTTCAAAAAACCGAAGAACTCCCAGCAGCAGGTAATATTAATTATTTTCTTTTCGCGAAAATAAAAAGCGACAAGTTAAGCGCCAGGCAGGGCACAAAAGGTTTTATTTAACCTTTGGTTCTGCTGCTGCTGCTGCTGCTGGCAATTTACAAGGCGCACAGGCTGCAAGGGCTTAGGGTACCGGGTATGGCACGTATACATGCTGTAATGCTGCTTAGATTGAGGGCAATCTGCTATTGGGCTTGAAAAGTGACGTCGACATGCGTTTGATTTTGATTTCACTGGCCAAGACCTTTTCCCTATTTCACTGCGTTGCTTAAGCGCAAGCGATGGCCGATCCCTAAGATGGCGTTTACAGATAGAAGGACAGTAGAAGAGAGATAGAAATAGAGAGACAGAGTGAGAAACAGATGGATGCAGATTAGAATCTATCTATACGTACAATTATTATAACAAGAACCACAATAACAAATTTACTCTCTATTATTTTGATATACGATGCCTAATAATTTAACATAAAAATTGCAGCTCATTCATAATCAATGACACTACGGCGCAAAATAAATGCCACACAGCCACAACAACAAAACATAGGCAACGGTGAATGTAATGCAACACTGGGAACAGCAACAGCAACAGCAATAATAATAATAGCAAAAACAACAAGTTTTGTTGACAACAACAAAACAACAGGCAAGGCAGTGCAGAGTGTATGCAACGCGAAGCTTGGTGGAGCGGTCGTGCAGGTTAGACTGTTTAGGCATGGCGGCTAGGCAAAGCCAAAATAATATTAGTTGCGCTACTGTAGATCCCTTAGCTAATTAATGTTATCGCATTTCATGCATCATTGCTAATAGTTATCGATAAATATTGTCACGTCAGGCGAACATAAGCGCACAAGCAAGCCAAGCCAAGCCGAGCCGAGCCGAATCATACAATGCGATGCCATGCCTTGCCTTGCCTGCCTTGTTTAACGAGCACACAGGCAAACGAGCAAGCGCCAACGGTTGTTGCCGTTTATTATCGAACGACCGACTGACCGTGCGACTGTTGGCTTAGCATGCAAACATGTGACCACTGTTTCGTTTCATTTCGTTGCGTTGCGCGTCCCTGTCGCACTCGGCGCACTGCAATGGCATTCAATGTTGTCGGTTTACATGCGCTGCTCTGTGTTGTGCTACGTGTTTTATTTTTGTTTCATTTTATTTTATTTTGACTCATGTTCTGCCTGCCTGGTTAGGCTGTTCACTTACCAATTGCGATGCTTTGCGTGTTAATAAAATGGGCGGCAACGACAACGAAACATGTTGCGGCAATTGGTTTTTCGGATTTACTATTATTTAATTTACGAGCTAAATGTGTTAATAAAGCTCACTGAATACGGTAAAGCAACGTTGCCGTGGAGAAGTGTGCAAATGAAATAGCAACAGAACGACGGCATGCAGAGCGAAGTGAGTGGAATATGTACATGTGTGCGCGCAAACGAAACAAAGCGAATGCGTCCTGCAAACAAAATTTTGAAAATTCGGTAGCTTGTGCTTCCACCGTGTGCATAGTGAAAAGACACAGGAGAATTTATTTATTAATGAGGCAGTTTATGACGACTTTGTGGAATGGAATCGCACGAGAAACAAAGTGTAATTAGGATCGAGGTTTTGTGAAGAAGCATAAGCAAGCACAAGAGCATTTCGTTGCGCCATACGTGCCATACGCATACGCAGCAGCCTTTTTGCAATTTAACGACTTGGAAACTTTTAACGCCGAAAGTCATAAAATATTTGCTTTTGCCTTTCGGTTTTGTGCTTTTTTCTTTTTATTTTCTTTTATATTCTTTTTGTTTTCATTTTTGCCACCTAAGTGTTAGCTTGCGTTGTTGTTGCTGTTGTTTGTTGTTGTTCATAGCCAATAAGCACAGCACGGTTTATTGTTTAGCACGGCAATTCGCAGGCATCCAAAAAAAAAAAAATGAAAAATTGTAAGCCGCAGAAGTGACTGACATCAACAACTTATTGAAACGGTATAGAATAGTAAATGAGCAAAATATGCTGAAAACAGCTACAAACACAAAACAAATAACGAAACTAAAATGAAACTCAACAAAATAAACTAAAATGTGCAATAATTTTTAATTAAAATTTTATGACAATAAAAACAAGGCAACGCAATTATTTAAAAAATAAATAGGCATAAAACGCAGTTAGCTGCCGCTGCCGTCGTCTTGACCCTTTTCCCCGCTAACACTCGACTGTGCTATAAATGATTAACGCTGTGCTCACTTGTCCTTGATATCCTTGCCACTGCTACTCGCGCAAGTATCGTCTGTCATTTCTGTTTGCACATATTTCCGATATGATGCTGTCTCTTTTACTTTTATTGTGGTTAAAGAAACCGCAATTATTATTGTTGTGAGAACAATGTCATAATTATTTTAAATGGCGCTTAGACTAAAAGGATGTGTGCTGTTTCCCAGCTACGTAGCAGCAGGGATCTTTGATTCAGTTCGCCAGTTCGTCATTCCCACATCTCCAATGCTTTGGCATTGTTTACATCTCAGCATGACTTCATAATAAAACTAGAAAGTCAGGGCTGTAGTCGGGCGACACCGACTATAGAAAACCCTGTACCCAATCCAAAACTGAATAAATTTTTTTGTTGCTTCAATATTTTGTATTCACTATGTAAGGATATCTCAAAAAACCAAAATTTTTTTTTTAATAAAAGCCATTTTTCGGCCGATTGTACCTATGGCAGCTATATGTTATGTTATGTTACTTAAAATCATCGAATCCAAAATTTGAGAACGTTATCTTAACAAACAAAAAAATTTTTCTGAGTAAATGTGGTTTTTCGGCCGATCGTTCCTATGGCAGCTATATGTTAATGGTCGAATATCGAAAAAAAAATAAACTTATGCCTATGGATTGAAAGAGCCTTCGTGAAAAATTTGGTGGTTGTAGGTCTTACCGTTTCCGAGATCCGTTTGTTCATACGGACGGACAGACAGACAGACGGACATGGCTAGATTGACTCGAATTTCGATGCTGATCAAGAATATATATACTTTATGGGGTCTGCCTCGCCTCCTTCTGACCGTTACATACATTTGCGCAACTTTAATACACCCTTTACCATTTTTTGGTACAGGGTATAACTAGAAAGGCAGAAGCTATAGTCGGGCACAGCTGAAATTCTGTTTGAATTGAAACCATTAAGTTATACGTATGTGATAAATGCTGTTTAAACATATTCACATGCCGTTTACTTGTGCTAAGCGATTTCAATTGCATACTTTTGTGCGCCAATAACTTTAAATGCCTAGACACATGCTTAGATATGCCAGGGGCAGTAACGCTAAGCTGGTCTGGGGGAAACGCATAACTCAAAGCAATTAACAGACATGGCTAAATGCGCTACGCAATCAATTATCGCACAATGCACGATAATTCACGCTCACGACTGTCGCAGAAGTGACGTAATAGTCCCCGAGGTGCTATCGGCGCGGCGTAAATTCTATTGCATACAAACAGGCGACAAATGTCAAAGCGGAGCAACGTCGACAGTATTATGCAAATCCTTTCGTCACGCTCATATCGACACACATGCAAACACATGCTCACACACATACAGCATACATGCGCAGGGGATTGTGTATATTGGAAATAATAATGCAAACTTTTGTGCGCTTGGCCAACGGCTGTTATTTGCTTTGCATTTGCCCTGCATTTGTTCTTTACTAATGATTGTCATCAATACGCGAATTTTGTGTATTATAAACTATAGCCAGCAGCTTGCCTTTGATTACGCCAATACACACTCGCAAGCACACAACGCAACACCCCACACAGCCGAACCAACTGTGACTCTCAACAATAAAGACGAAAGCCAATGAATTTACTTACACATACATATATTATTAAAGCAATTGCATAAAGCAGTAACACAAACATGATTCGAATAAGAACATCAACAAGAGAGCACTTACAAAGGGACATGATCATGGGTTGCCAAGCGACATGTGTAACAAAATTTAAACTAAAGTCAGTCAGTAAGCGGGTCAGTTGGGTTCAGTTGGGCTCGACTTGGTTTGTGCCATAGTTGAAATGCAAACAAAGCGTGCCGCCCTAATGCGGAGCATTGCTGGTCCTTGGTTGTTTGCGCTTAGCCATTGCATACTTTTGGCCGTATTGTGCCGCGTTGACTTTACCTTGATGAAATCAACTTAATTAAACTTAAACAAGCAGCTAATCAAATTTTTATAAGCCACACACAGTTGACCTCAGCGCAGCGCAGCGCGGCGCAGCACAAAACAAAATACAAATAAAACGAAACAAAACCAAACAATAAAACAACAAAAAGCTAACGTTACACCCTGCACTTGTTCTCTTTTACATGCGCATTGCAACATCCTACAACTTCTAGGGCCGCGACTGGGATTGGAATTGGGGCCAGGTTGGACAGTCTAGGCATGCTGGCGGATAGCACGTTTGCACTGTCGTTAACTAAACGTAGCGTAATTTCATTTTAAAAATTCATGCACACCGGCACAGTAACACACACACACACATACACACACACGCACATACCTACTTTAAGCCATGCAGTACAAGTGATGCACAAGTTATGCACTCAAGTTACAATGCATTAAAATCATAACATTGCTAAAATTGTGTGACTATTGAAATAAATTCACTTTAGTGATTTGTAGTCTGTAAGGCATAAAATTCGTTCCCTTCCCCCGAGGGAATATCTCATAAGCCGTTTTAAATGCATGTAGCGCTCTAATATATACATATATACAATCCAAATGTGTCTACTCGCCATTAATTACTCAATGAGGTCGGAACTTAAAGAACTTATCACGAAATTTATGTTTGCTATTACATAACTAGAAAGGCAGGGGCTATAATCGGGCGCACCCGACTATAGAATACCCTGTATCCAAAACTGATTATATTTTTTTGTTGCCTTAATATTTTGTATTCTGTATTTATTTGTAGGGATATCTCAAGCCAAAAACAAAAATAATTTTTTTTCTTAGTAAAATTCATTTTTTGGCCGATCGTTCCTATGGCAGCTATATGTTATAGTAAACCGATATTTGACATATTCAGGAATATGATTAGATATTACTTAAAATTATTAAATCCAAATCCAATTTGGCAATGATATCTTAATAAATAAAAAAAGTTTTGCTCAGTAAATGTTGTTTTTCGGCCGATTGTTCCTATGACAGCTATACATTATAGGTTGAATATCGAAAAAAAATAAACTCGTTATGCCTATGGATTAGGAGAGTCTTCGTGTCAAATTTGGTGATTGTAGGTCTGACCGTTTTCGAGACCAGTGCGTTCATACGGACAGACGGACATAGCTAGATCGACTCGCCTTTCGATGCTGATCAACAGTATATATACTTTGTGGGGTCTACCACGTCTCTTTCTGCCTATTTGCACAACCTTAATATACCCTTTACCATTTTTTGGTACAAGGTATAAAAATAAGATCCTGCTGATTGCTTTATTAAATATTCAGCAACGTTAACGTATTCTGTTTTCTCTTATTTTTTTAACGGTAATTTAACATGTCGCAATCATTGCCTTGCCTAAGAAAATGTATCACATGCTAATTATGAAGTGTTTCTACAATTATGCAAAGTACTGCATAGAAATGAAATCGGCTGTCTGCCTGACTACTGACCGCGCCTGTGTGCGCTTCGTCGAATGTTGGTTACTTGCCTCGGCGGCGCTTGGGACATCTTGGCTTCCCATAATTGTTGTTGTAGTTGCGATTGTGACTGTGTGTGTGTTAAACATGTTGAAACTAAATGCAGATAACAACAACAACAAACACAATAACAAGTGATGATACCATTTTGCGCAAGCTAAACTGCTGCTATGGGAGTTGTGCTGCCACTGTGGCAGATTGAAAACCGCTTTCAGCGCCATTAAATTTTAAACGATAAAACGACCGATCGACACAACGTAACATGAAATTAAAAACAGACTTAAAAGCCAGCAACTAATTGGTAAAGTAAAAATTCACAAAAACCGAGAAACGGATACAAACAAACAAAGCCAAAAAGAGGATAAAGGATTATACAGCGTGAAGCAAAGGTTGAAAGGTCGCGCGCGCATAAGTGCTTCTGAATTATTTAGAAACTGTTTAGGTTGTTGTTATTTGGACCATTGCTGCTGACAGCGTGCATATACATTTCGTAATTAGCTAGCATAAGCCTCTAAAATAGGGCAACGAATATTTCACAAAGCAGTCAACCAAAATTTGCCAAAGTTTTTATGCTTAAAAAGAAACAGAAAACAAAAATTGGGAAATCGGTTGAAAAATATGCAAAAAATAAAAAAAGAAATATGCAAGGCAATGCTAACATTTGAAACACAACGGGCGTGACACGAGTTTATTTACGCTAGTCGAAAAGTAATTTATAGCATTTAACGCCTAAAAGCACACTTGCGATTTTGCCAATTTGTTTCGTTTTTTCGTTTATTTATATTTTTTTTTTTAAATTTTTTTTTTTTTTTTCTGTTTCTTCGACGTAATTGGCACAACTTGGCGCACATAGCTCCCAAATGCGTGTTTTATTTACACAGACAGACAGACTCACAGACACAGGCGGGGGGCCGGTGCAGAGACAGACAAGCACATGGACCGACAGAGAGCAAGTAAGCAGTATCGCACCGAAGACTCGAAGCAACGCACGTGAACGTGGCTGCGGTTGCGCCTCCTGAGCATGATGAAACTGTGTTGTGAACAATGGTGGCAATTTTGTGCCTCCCGCCTCGTGGTCCCGTACTTTGTGCTCGTGTCTCTGTCTTGAGTTTTGTGCTTTCCGTTGATTGTGCCTGCGCTCGTTTGATTTTTGGCAAATGAGTTTTTGAGCAGCGCAAAATCATGTCAATATGTTTGTCAGAGGCAACGTTGCCGCCGTCATTTTCTGTGTCTATGTATGTATGCATCTCCAAACGCCAGTCGCCTGTGAGTAGAACACTGGCAAGAGAATTTCGGTAAACAAGTAATTGTGCAGCGTCAAGCGTTGATTTTGTTTTTGGTTGTTGTTGTTGTTCTTTTGTGTATGTACTTAGGCTATTTTGTTTTCTTGTTTTTATTTTTTTCCCCGTTCATGTCCTATTTCTTTTTTAATGATTTTTGTTTTTGGTTGCGTTTGCATGCATAGCGGAACCTTTACCTAAAAGTATGGTATGATTATTTTTCTAATCATCAGCATACGCAGCTAAATATACTTTGCATAAGCACACACACACACACAAACACATAGCAAGCGTCATAGAGAAATTGGCGGTATGAGTTCACTGCAGCAGTGAAAAGCATGCGAAGATGTTGAAGAAGATGTAGCAACAGCAGTAGAAGAAAGCGAAAAAGAATAAAAAGCAGCGAAAGCTGCAGAAGAAAAGCATGTCAATGACTTTACAAAAAGCGGAAACTCATAAAGATAAGTGTTGACATGCTCTTCAACGGCAAGGCACGGCACGGTATAGCACAGCACGACATGGCACGATACCTGCACTCGTATTCCGCATACTCATACACACATCCATATCCATGCTCGTGGCAAGCATACACAGCTTCACCTGTTTTGCTTTTGTTTGTTTTTTTTGAATGCTGTATTCGTGTGCTTGGGAAGATGCTTTTGGAGTGAGTGTGCGTGTGTGTTTGTCGATGGGTGTGAGTGTCTGTATGTATAAATGTAAGTGGCATCTGTCGTTTTATATTTGTGTCATTCAAGTGCGTAAAGCATACATAAACCGCGCACAACATATTCCTATTACCAAGATAGCAACAACAACAATCCTACCGCCAACTAGATCTGCAATACCAACCCCAACCCGAACCCCAGCTGCAACCCCTTAAACGTTTGCCTAATGCATGGACGCCTAACAGGACGACTAACGGGCGTTTGCTGTTTTAGAAAATTCTTTTCTTTTCCTTGCTTTGCTTTGGTTGTCTAGTCTTGTCTTTAGTTGTCTTGTCTTGTGTTTATTTTTTTCTATTTTACGATTACTGCTGCTTTTTGATGTTGTTGGTATTATTTTTATGTACACAACTTGAAAAGTACCAAGCAGAAGAAGGAGTGGAAAACAGGCAAAAACAACAACAACAACAACAAAAAGTTACAACGACTACACAAATTTTTAAACATGTTTAGGTGTATAGTTACCTGTAGGTGTGACTTCCACTCACAGACACACACACAGATACACATACTCAGATGCCAAGTGCGCGCGAAAAATAAAAACCATGTCACACCTTGTGATGTTTAGGTGAGTGCCAACAAAATTTTCGTGACGATGTCGCTGACTTGACAATGGATTAACGACACATTTGCCATACCGAACCCAAATCCAAACCAAACCGAACCCGACTCAAACCAAGCCAACTCGAATCCTAACAACAACAACAACAAAGCGGTGATAATGCCAGATCCCACGTGCCACTTAATTTCGATCCGCTGCAATTTGCCGAGAAGTCGGTTTGGAACTGGAAAAATGTGTCAATTTTTCAAGTGTGGAATCTGAACTCTGAGCCCAACCTAAAGCCAAACGCAAACTTAACTGCAGCCAACAGAAGCGACACACAATAACAGTTGGGACGAATACTCTAGCAATAGTAATTTTTGTTGTTGCCATTTGGCGTATATTTAAATATGTTGACAACTTTAAGTTGCTTACCTTGAAACGCATGCTGCAGCCGTAAGCTATCAGCATACACAAAGTGCATAGGATCCGCTGCCTGCTCAACTTTGACTTAACCTAAGCTGCAGAGTCGCACATTGTAATACATTCCCTACCTCCTCACATCCGCCTAACAAGGACACAATTGAATATTCGCTTCTCTAAAGACAATTTTTGGCAATATAAGCATAAGCTATGCTTCGCGTATCCCTTCACAGCTGTCGTACACCATGTGCAGACAGTCTGAGTCAGCAACGAATCACCAAAGCAGCCCTGGACAGTTGGCAGCTGAATACAAGCGGCAGCTGCTGCTGTGCCGTCGTTTCTATTTTATAGCGTAGCGCTACTTTGTGCGTTAATCCTGCCGCATGACTTGTCTCAACACTGCGCATTATTCAATTACATACACATACACATCAACACACACGCGTACGCACACATGGACTTAGTAAACAATTTGCCGCAACTAATCGACTGTCGTTAGGCGTCGATGTGACTTTTATGTCACTTTAATAAACTCGCAACGCGCCAAGCAAAGTTTCACCAAGGAAAGCAGAAGCCAGCATCAGCACCAGCCTATTCCCGCACATGCAGCACATCCATGCGCCTCTTACGCCCCATGCTCCCTTGGCCACTCGAGCTCAAGGCAGCGCCGCACGCTTAAGCTTGCACTTAAGTAGCTACGAAAAGCGTCAGGCAGAGTCTGACGAGATTTTCCGCAAAGAAATTTGCAGTGATAAAAAACATATTTGCGAAAGGCATCGCAAGTAATTCCTCTGCAAGTGCACAGACCCCAGAGGATGCTATGCTTATTGATGACATGATGTGGACTGGGCTGGGCTCGGATGGAGTAGAGTGAGTAAGGTTGGCTTTGGAGGTGATGTGGGTTAGTGTGTTTTCGGTGTCGCTCTGACATGGGGCGTCTGAGTTAACGACACGCGCATTAAATGCACATAATATATCAATAATAATAATTTCTATGCCGCATGCCCGCCACCTGCTATACACGCACACACATCGACGGGGTGTTGAGTTTTTTGACGGACAGACGTGATCGAGCTGAGCTCCGCGTTTTTCCTGAAGTTGGGTTTGTTAAGCACTGTTTGCCTTCTTTGCTTATACTCACAAGTTCCCGCGATGTTGCGGCACTGCGGTCAGCTACTTCCAGCAGCGGTACTGCCAACCGACGTCTTTTGACCTTAGGTTGCTAGCATTATTTTGATAAAATAACTACCGGATCGTGCCGATCGCGCAAATTACTGTAAACCACTTTTTGTTAACAAGTGCGCTGCCCTATCGCCATCATCGCCAGCTGATCAAAAGGTAAACTGCACAACATTTTGCTGCTTGTTAGCATTGTTTAGGCAAGGGAATTGCCAGAACGCGCTGATCGCGCAATTAAAGGGACCTATACACTAAATTTGTATTTATTTATTTTATTGTGCGCAACCAAATGACTCACCGCCAAATGGCGGTGTCGAAAAAGTGAGTGTCGAACGCAACTCCCAGGGTGCAGGTCGCTATGAGGAATATGCATGGAGCAATGAAGTCCCGACATGCGCGTCAAAATGAAAATACTTTTTATTGGATTCGTTTTTATCCTTTTACTTTATTCTTTTTAAAGTCACTCTGCCAGTATGGGCCAACAGAAGTGACAGCCAGTATGCTCCAGCAAAGAATGTCCAAACGATTCTTACCAAACCGCTCTTATTTAAACTAAACCTTATGTATCTACATACAATATTTTGGTGGCGTCGACCCTATTCAAAAAACATTTACTATTTGCTTATATGCTTTGGTTTTTCCAAATGCATATATGCTTACTTTGCATATTACATAATAAATGTGTAAGTGCCGGTTGCGTCTTGTGCAGAGTTTGTTTATATTACATCGTTACTCACGCACTTTGCTTAGCTTATGCTTCCTGGGAATTATTTGTTGTTGTACAGTGCTGTACATTTTTATGCTTATAGATTACAACTATATGTATATGTATAATATAATTACTACAACGACTCAAATCGCCACAATCAAGCTGTCATCTGCCCTTGCTGCAAAATTGGTCCTGGCGGGTAGATTACGAGTGGGCTGGGTTAACTGCCGGATCAGGAGTAAACTGGACTCCAAGGAGTGCTTCAAGTGCCTTGAATTTGGTCACCTATCAAGGCAATGTCCCAGTTCTTACGATCTGTCAGGAGTTTGCTTCAAGTGCGGCCGGACATAAGCGCCTCTAAGTGTATCATATGCGCACGTAAAGGAGAGGCTTTTGCTATTCTGGACATAGCGCTACTAAACGTGGGCTCGGCACACATGTTCACCAGAGGTAGCACAGGTTTTATCATCGATCTGACGTTCGTTAGCGCCTGATTTTTGCCAACTGTGTGTACAGTGTAAGTGACATATACACAGGCAGCGGGTCCAGCCTTGGCCAGATCCCACACCCCAATTGGGTTCAAACCGCAGTTCAACCCGATGCCGTTCGAGAGGGCGTTCAACGAAGTTTTTTTTTCGTAAGGCAATATAGTTGCAAGCGGAAGGCGCTCGAGGACCTGATCAAGTATACCAAAAGGCAATGCTACCTTAACTTCATTGACGAAGCATAAATAGACCCCTGGGGCAAGGCCTATAAACTAGTAGTCAAAAAAACTAGGTCCTGTAGGCCAGCAACTCCGGGCTTCCTAGATGAAATGCTATGTGTTCTGAAAATTCTTTTCCCCACGCTCCCGGATGAGAGGACACCGTCAACCCGAAGCAGTAGCCGAATAAGTATCCCAGAGGTCACAACGTCTGAGGTCTTGGCCGCTGCCAGGAAAATCAAAATGGGCAAAGCCTCTGGTCTTGATGGCATTCCCAACAATGCTATCCAACTAGTTAGCAACTTGCGCTCTGAAAAGTTCGCGAAGGTTTTCAACATCTGTCTCCAGTCCGGCACCTTTCCTGCAATATGGAAGCGGCAGAAGCTAGTGCTCATCCCGAAGCCCGGCAAACCGCCAAATGACCCTTCCTCCTACCCACCTATCTATCTAATAGATAAGGCTGCCGAGGTTTTGGAGAGTCATTTGCGCCAGAATAGGATATTCAACAATCGAAAGAGAGTTTCTCAGCAGCAGTTGAAAGCATCAATACCTTGGTAAATGGTAATAAAACAATAACGATGCAAATCAGGAGGCAGACCTTGACGATAACCGCACGAAAATAGTCAATAGCTATTACACAAACGAAAAAAAAAAACGTTACGTAGTTAATACAAAATATTAAAGCAAAAAAATATTTATTGAATTTGGGATACAGGGTGCTCCGGCCTGTAGCCTCTGCCTTTCTTTGCTATTAAAAAAAAAAAAAACGGAAACAGACGAGTCAATTAATGTCATCAGTATTTATCGTAGTTGTTGGTGCATAAGTTGACCAAGTGCGGCTGCTGCTGCGCTGTTAATGTATCGCAGCATCTTACCTAGCGTCAGAGTGGCAGAAAAGTGTCATCAAAGCAATGGCCGATTGTTGGCTGTTGGATCGAGTTGCTTGCTAACCATTGCCAATTGCGTATGCACACGGTTTTTGACACTATTAACCTGCATTCGAGCCGTTACCACGACAGGCTGGAGCGTCACAGTAATCGGATAGCTAACATCCTTAGCAGAACTCGCCCACAAAGGAGGCTCAATAGGCGACAACCGAGGGATCTGATACTTCGATTACCTTCGACAACGGTTAGGAGAAGCTAACGCGTCATTATTGTTTTATTGTTATAAATTATATATAAATATATACATATATTATATATAAATTGACAAAGCTAACCAATAGTTAGCCGGCGCGCCCAATTGGGCAGAATTAATAGATACCGAGGACATAAAGGAGTTATCAAAATACTCCGTATATACCTCAAATAAAATAATATAAAAAAAAAAAAAACTTTGGATTTTGGCACTTGCTAAGTCATGTCGAAATGTAAGCAGCCTGAAACTATGCAAGAAATTTTGCGCCCAACTCATGCTGACAGAAGCAAGAGGCAAGAGCCAGGGATGTGTATGTGGATGAACACGTACAATGCGAATGTGTGTATTGGGTTGTGCTGGGAGGAGGGAACCACTTGTTTGTTGTTTACGCCGTCAGTGCTCAAATCAACAGAAATTAATATTGAATCATTTTTTGATTGCATTTGGCATCATTGTTCGGACAGACGACGTGCTTGCGTTGTTTAAGCATATGGCAAGGATAACAAGAACTGCGCTGCTAGTGTGCATTGTTTACGTCGTTGATTTGCGTTACGCAAATGCACACACACACACGCACACACAATCAGACACGGCGTAAGTTGATTTGTCATCTGCATTTAGTGGTCGCCAACGTCAGCTCATGTGGCTGCCTCTCTTGGCCCGCATGCCCTTGCTTAATACTCTCTACTCGTCCACACCATCATTGGCTGTCGTTTGTCGTCATCGCTCATCGTTGGTCATCGCTACTCTCTCCTGTTGATTGCCTTCTATCGATTACAAAATGCATTAGCATTGCGACATAATGAATAATCTACGCAGAGCAGGACATACAATTTCATGCTGACCACGAAATTGCACTTTGACTTGCTGTTGCCACTGCTGCTGCCGTTGTTCCATCGCTTTGGCAACATCTCTCTCTTTTCGTATTCCTGTTTGCCTGGTGCAAAGTAATGCATATATATGTATACTGGAGTGTATTAATATGTTCGACATTCTTTCGTAATTATTTATTGCATCAAGTCACGTGACACAGTGGAAATGTGATAGAATGCCTGCAACTAAAAGTGCGCGAGCACGCGACAAAAGAGCGCTGAAAGTCTGCTGTATTTGGCCGCAAGAAACACTCGTGCATGACCGTTGCCTCAGTGGGAAAAGACAGCAATGCACTGCAGAATCACACAGCAGCAGGGAGTAAGGAATAGCCAGGATTTTGCTTTTGTTTTTCACTTCTCCTTTAGTAGATTTCGCTATACAATTATTGCCAAACTGTTTGGCTTACGCCCAACGTCACGTCAAGCCTCGTCACCCCCAGCACGTCAAACCCATTGCTTTGCTTTGAGTGTTTGCTAGTGTTTCTCGCCTGGTTTGCTTTTAAACTTTTGTATGCAAAAGTTGTGACAAAGTTTTTCGAAACGTATTTGTGTCAAAATCATATCCGATCACAGACCCGAAATAAACATGGCCTACCTACTATTCCCTAACAATGCGTACTACCAACAATAAATAAAAATACAATAAGCAAGGGAAAATAACGGGAAAACGAAAAAAAAAAGTAGTTTGGCAACTTTTGACTTTGCACGCGAAAGTCGCTCGTTCAGCGTGTGTGTAGGTGTGTATGTGTGTGTTTTTTATTTCAACAAAAAGAAATACAGAAGATAAGTATGACCACTCCCCGCGGTACCGCCGCTAGGCATTGCTTCGCGTTGGGGGTTTTTTATTAGCTGGCTCTTCGCGGCGTATCAACAAGACCCGAGGCTTTACCCACTATGATTTTCTTTTTCATAAGGAAAAGGGTTTCCAGAATGCGCATCATTTCATTTAGGGAAACCGGAGCCGCTGACCTACAGTACCTAGGTTTTTTGATTATTTACTTTATGTAGGCCTTATCCGACGGGTCGATTTCCGCCTCATCAATGAGGTTTAGGTAACATTGCTTCTTAGTGTACCTGATAAGGTCCATGAGCGCCTTGCGCTTACAGCTAAATTGCCTCGGTAAAGATGCGTCCATGTTATGGCGCCTGGTGGCGGGTCTTTTGGCGCGGCATTATCTGGCATAGTTACTTTGAATTGTTTTCAACTTCGATGAGTTTGGCCAACGTCTAGAGACAGTGAGATGTGACATGTGGGTGTTGGAGTGCGAGTGTCGGTATGTGAGTGTGGGCTTGGTTTGATATGCCATTGTATAGTATACAGAAACGATTGCGTGTGTAGTCTAAATTGCTGCTGATAAGAAATAAAAGTTAAGAGTTTCAAGTGTTTGCAAAGTTTATGTTTTACATCAGGACTCACTTTTTGTCTTCCCTTGTGTTCTCTTGTCTTTTCTTGTCTCATTTTGTATTGACTTTTATGGACTTGCCTTGAGTTGGCTTGGCACGATTTTTGTTGACTTGCCTATGCCATACGCTTTGCGTTAAACGCTCGCCGCTCATGTGCTTAACATTTATGCATGCAACTGAGATCCCAGACGATGCCTCTAACTTATTATTATTTCACTTATTATCGATTTACAAATTGTTGCCATAAATTGCATACTTTTCAGCTATGCATACATTAAAAGACAAGCACACAATGTTTTACCCCTGCTCTCAGACGGACTGTGTTTGTGTGTGTGCGCGTGTGTGTGTGTGTGTCCCAACTAATCATGTTAAAAATAATAATGCATAGAGTATATATATATATATATATATATATTTCCTTCTATGTATATTTTCTTTTTTCTATATAAATGTGCGCCACAAAGTATGCTAAGCAAAAGTAGAAACGCGCATATGCCATGTCAAGGGCAGTACTTTCATTCATGTCACACTCACTTGCCACACTTTAGAATTTGGCCAACGCCGAATGTGACGCAGGTGTGTGCGCACAGAATAATGACATTTTTATAACCTACTTTTAGGTGGCGCACAATGCTGCCACATCGACGTTATATTGAATGACAGCTCTGGCAGTTGTAACGGCTGCGACGGCTGCAACGGTTCTGATGGTTACGACGTTGACGATTTGCCGCCAATTCGCCCATGTGAGCCAGCATCTTGTCAATCAGCATAATCTTTGTCAGAATGGCAAATTTTTGTTTTCGTTGTTATTTTGTGGTTTTTATTTTCTATTATTCTTATTGTTTTATATTTCTTTATTGTAGCTTTGTCTAACTGCATTTTGCTTAACTACATGCTAAGAAGTACATATTAAAATTTATTAAATTGTGTAGAACTTCTCAAGTAAGCAAGTTTAGCAAGAAACGTAGCTAAAAGTAAAATGAGGAAAAAGGATATAGGGAAAAACTCGCATAATACGCGACAACACGAAGCAGTGAGCAAAGCAAGAAGGAAATTAAATTCGCGCAACTTTTTAATGGCTTCATGCGGTGGCCAGCTCAGCTCAATTGAGTTCATCCGAGATGCGGTCGCAGACTGCGCGAAAAGCGCAAAACTTTTGCTGCAACGGTACTAAGCAGAATACAGCATGGAGCAGGGAGCAGCATGGAGCAGGGAGCAGCAGGGAGCAGCATGGAGCAGCAAGGAGCATCTACTTAGCCATGGCGGCAAATGCATGACTTGCCTGCTGCATGCAGTCACCGACACATAGCTGCACAAGTTGGAAACAAAGTTCGCCACAACTTAAGCCCAAGCACTCGTCCGTATGTCCGTTCGTGCACATTTGAGTCTGTCCAATTGGTGACTGGTGCTGTCGTCTTACAAGGATACTTTAAACTTTTCGCCAAAAGTGCATACACTGCAACTCCACAATGATTCAATTAATTATTTTCTAATATTTTGCGACGTCTGCCTGCCAAGGACACACTTGCGCGTTGCCTCACTGTGCCTGCTCCTCTCGCACCGCACCATACCGCCCTCACTGCTCCCTAGTCAGTGTTCCTGCTCCCTGGCTGCTGTTGTTGGTGTTGATGTTGCGGGTGCCTGCGGTGCTGCTTTCATTTCGTACATTTGACGCGGCTAAGTGGGTAAATAATTAATGAAAGCTAAATCATTGTTTGGCGCGATTTTAATTGCATACTTTTGGCCCCACTGGCCGGATGGTGCGCAGGCAGGCAAGCATTGATTTAGCTATGGGCCCTTGTTAAGCTGTGACTAATTGAATTGCTAATTATTTTATCGCATAAACATGACTACCGCAATTGCAGCAAAGCAAACGTAGAAGCAAAAGAGAAATACAACAACAAAGTAAATGAAAAAAGGAAATCAAAGAAAAAAAAATTTTAAATCAAGTCAAAAATTGAAGCAATTAATTAAAATGCGAACTGTGTTTTGGCAACAGCAGCAGCAGCCACTTCCTCACTTTCTCCACTATTTGCTTATAGCCACAACTTTATTCGAGTATTTTACGGAGAACCTTGACATGAGACATGAAGCACGAACAAAAGGGGCTTAGGATATTAGAATGGTCTATCATAATTCCGTTATGAGTTTTGGAGAGACGGAAGGTGCAATTCCATACACTTAGGAGCAATTGATCTAATCATAATGCAACAGACAGCAAATTTTTCAGCTAAATACATTAAAGCATATGAACTCCTTTTGTTGTTGTTATAATTATTATTTTGATTGCTGTGAAATAATTGCAATTAGTTTCCAGTTTCGTTCAAAATGCAATTGACAAACAGTGGCAACAACAAAATGAATATTTGATGGCGTGATCATAGTCGTCACACACGATAACACAATTGACACATTGCAGACTGCAGCACATCCTGTAGTGTGTGCATATGCAGCTGTCAGCCTGATTAGATGAACACCAAAGCTGAAATTTAAATCGATGGGAATGTGAATGGCGATGTCGACAAAAATGCAAAATAACGCATGCCAACTGTTAGACAGGACAAACTGTTGCACACAGTCAGGATGTGACAGGATCTGACAGAAATAGCACATGAAAAAGCAAAGCCACAATACACGATATTAATTAAAATAATCACGAATAAAAAGAATGAAAGAAAAAAACATAATAATTAAATGCAAAGCTTATTTCTGTGCGCATGAGCTATGTTCTGCTAAATTCTCGCATTTGCTTGTGCGTTTTCATTTAATTTTAAATTTCACTTTATTTACTTGGTTTTTTTTATTTTGTTTTTTTTTTTTGTGTCATGTTTTTCTGCTACTACTTATTGAAATTTCGGGTTTTATGCCATTGCATACTTTACGGCACAATGCTGCGAGGGCATCAGAGCATCGGAAACTTTTGCCTAGACCGAAGACGGCGCTGATGATGGTGGCTGTGTCTATGGCGGTGGCTTTTATTTTAATTAATTCAATCATTACTTGACAAATTTGTTCGGGTTTTGAGCAAAAAACCGTAGTATACTTTACAGCGCAACAAAAAATCCTAAAATCGAATAAAAATCAACAACAAGCAGAAGCAGAAAAAGTAGAAAAAGAATGTGCGAAAAAATTATTTAATGTCATTAAAGGCAAAAGGCCGCAACCCAAACCGACCACAAATGGTAACCAGGCGCATTCATCAGCAAACATTGACTTAGGCCGAAGTGAAAGCACAAAGACATCTTGGTCATGTTTACGCTTCGCATACACACACACACACACACACACACACAGTCAGAGTCAGTCTTCAAGACCAGCCATGGCTAGCAGCATCACTCACACACCAAACTCTCTTGACTTATGCTTAAGGGGTAAAATTATTTATTTGATTTACGCAATACAATTGCAATTTGACGTAGCTTGCGAAAATATCAACAGCATCGTCATTATCATCATCATCATCAGCAGCAGCACCAGGCAGCGTAAAGTAAAACATACAAATGCCAAATAGGGTGGACGGCTGCCCACAGCTAAGGCGTGAGACGCAGCTTGTGCGTTGCCTGCGTGGAGATGAATCGAATGGAGTCGAGGAGAGTTGCGTCGTTTGAGTCAAGTGCTGATGCCTGGGTGTACATGCTCTGGGTGTGTAGCATGGTGGGGTGAGTAGTGTGTGGTGTGAGGGCGAGGGGCGTGGCATGCGTAATGTATAGGAACATTGCGGTTTGCTTTTGGTGATTTGTATACGAGCGAAAGACCGCCAGCATGACAACAGAGACTACAGGCAGACGCACAGAGTCTGGGCCTGGGCCAGAGCCAGTGTGTGCTGCGCATTAAGTGGTGCATACGTATCCACTGTCCTCTGCGCTACTTCTTGTTCTTCTGTTTCTTGTGCTTTACCCATATCGCTGCCGTTTGTTATCGTCAGGCAGGAAGCCTATTGCCACGGCCATGACGGCGAGATGCCGTTGACGAATATCAAATGCAAACAGCGCCACCCACCAAAACGCCTTTGTGCCATTCGCACATTTTCAATTTTATATAGCAGGCAGATTTGTTTTTGACTCCCACACACAAAGAAAAACCAAAATACAGTAAACACAGTTTTTCTGTCGCCGACTTGGTCGTCATTATCGTTTTTCCCCTTTCATTGAAGTTGCCAGCGTTTATGGTGTTCCATTTTATTATTATTTTTTTTTTTTGTTTTGTTTATGCTTTGCACCCCTTTTTTGTGTTCTTGCTTTCTAATCAATTCTGCTGCCTGTCTTTTTGTCTGTCTTAATCTCAGTTTGTCTGTTACCCACTTGAAAATCTCATTTACTCATTTTAATGATTACGGCTGCAAAATGTACGGTCATTATTTTATTGTTGTTGTTGTTGTTGTTTTCTGGTCATGCCCACTTTGATGCGTATTTAATTAAAGTTAATTGAAATTGATTTATACATGCATTACGCATAATATACTACATTATCTTTGCCAGCCAAGGACGTCGTAGGCATTTCTTTTCATAGTAATTCAATAAGCGAACAGTAATTTGCCTAAACTGACTGCCAAGCCAAGCAGACGCTGAATTGCCTAAAAATACTTAAAGTTTCTAAACTAGAAAGGCAGGGCTATAGTCGGGCATAACCGACTATAGAAAACCCTGTACCCAATCCAAAACTGAATATATTTTTCTGTTGCTTTAATATTTTGTATTCATTATGTAAGGATATCTCATGAAAAAAATAATTATATATAAATTGACAAAGCTAACCAATAGTTAGCCGGCGCGCCCAATTGGGCAGAATTAATAGATACCGAGGACATAAAGGAGTTATCAAAATACTCCGTATATACCTCAAATAAAATAAAATAAAATAAAAATATTTTGTATTCATTATGTAAGGATACCTTAAGAATAAAATAATTTTTTTTAGTAAAAGCCATTTTTTGACCGATTATTTCTATGGCAGCTATATGCTATAGAAAACCGATATTTATAATATTTGGGAATATGATCGGATATTACTTAAAATCATCAAATCTCAAATTTGATAACGATATCTTAATAAACAAAAAGTTTTTCTGAGTAAATTTTGTTTTTCGGCCGATCGTTCCTAAGGCAGCTATATGATATAGTAAACCGATATATATAATATTATGATATGTAATTGGACATTAGCTGAAACTTTTTAATCCAAAATTTGGTGAAGATATCTTGAAAAACAAAAGCCACCGCTCCTTCTTGCCGTCACATACATTTGCACAACATTAATATACCCTTTACCCTTTTTTGGTACAGGACATAAAAATAAAAAAAATATGAAGCAGCACTTGGCGCGCGTTTTATTTAATTTTTGTTTTGCTGTTTTGTTTTTGTGCAGCTGCATGCTGAGTTTCATGCGTTATGACACTTGACATTTTCAATTTAGTAAAACGTTGCAGCAATAGTCAGGCACAAAAGGAAAACTAAAAAAAAGGGCAAACAAAGGTAAAACCAACAAAAAAAAAAGAAAAACCAATATAGGAAGAAAAACAACAAATAAAATGCAGCTACTGTAGGCGACTTTTAGGCGCGCCTGACAGCTTGTCAATGACTTTAATTGTTTGTGTGGCTAACAGCAACAGCAAAAGCCAAATAGAAAAAAAAGGCAGCAGCATACGCAGAGTGACATGTGCAAAAATTTTACTTCTACAAATACGCAACACTTGGTAAGTGGCAGCAGCGCAGTAACACAACTGGCCAAAAGTGCATGATTGCCTGGCTGTCAGCCTGCATGCATATGTTACGCCGGAAATGGCGCCATATTGTGGCACATACAGCAGCGCACATAGCACAGTTTATAACTTCCGTTTTGGCTTTGTCAACGCCAGCCGGCAATTTCCGATTGCTTTTCAACGGGAGAAGATACTGTGCGTTGCCACCATGCCGCCAGGCTGACAATGCAGCAGCGGCAGCAACAACAACTCAAACAACAAATGCAACATATGCATAAAAGACGCACTTTGCATAGCCCCAATGGCATTTTGCAGCCAACGTAACGCATTGCGCATCGTCAGAGACGAATCACAACAAAGAAACAAAATGAAATAAAATTTGTAAAAAAAAAACAACCTTAGAAAACGACAAAGTGTGCCAAACAGCTAACTAACATTGTGCTGCCATTGCATTGTTCTATTCACACCTCATAGCTGGCAAACTTACTTGGCGGCAACGTCAACATCGCGGCCGAGACGGAGACGAAGGCAGAAGGAATGGCAGAGTTCGACGGTGCTATTGCAGCTGGCACAGCTGTGTGTGTCGGCGTTGTTGTTGTTGCTGTTGCTATTGTTGGCAATTTAAAATCTTGAATTTATTCCACATACGCAGCGCATGAATTTCAAATTACTGTGAGAACGCAAAAGACGACACGTCCCACATTGCCTTCCCCTACAATGCCGTAACATGCCTCGATAAGCAGAGCGACCGAACAGCAAAGCAAAGCCAAAGTCGATGCAAGGCGTAAATAAATTGTCAAAACAAAAAAATAAACATAAAACGGAAAAAAAAATTAAATAAAAGCAAACACCTAGAAAATAAGAAAGATGAAATAAGGCATAGCTACATATAACACATAACACACGTACACAAACACGTCCACACTCAACTGAACTCGACTCAACTCGAGTGGAGTCGACGCGTCTGAAGCTGCCCAACTACATTCTAACTAAAACTGCTGCTACACACGATATGCCAAAAAAAGAAGAAAAACAAAGAAATAAAACAAGAAAAGTGCAAAAAAAGAAAGCAAAGCAAAGAAAAACAACTTCAACTTATTTAAAATTCATGTGGCCACTCACTGGGTGCATAAAGCAATCAAATCAACCGCAAACACTCTCTATGCACACATACACACACAAAAACATAAATACTCCACACACACACACACACACAGATATTGTGCAAGCGCGCGCGTACACGTTTTTCGTGTAAATAATAAATAGGGCATACTTTCAGGAGCTACTGCTATGAGTTAAAGGACAACATAATAAAATGCCTTAACAAGCACGAGTAAAAGAGGTGCCAAAGATGTGGCAACGCGTAAAAAGTATCGATTTGAGTGGCATATACAAAAATTAAACCAAACAACTGCCACACAACATTTGGGTTGGCGTATGTTAAAAAACAACAACAACTAAAAAGATAACACGACAACAAAACCTACACCCATTCATATAAAATCGAATTGAACTTTCCTAAGGGAGCAGGCCATTGAGTACGTGTGCGAGTGTGAGTGTGCGAGTGAGTGAGAGGTAATTGTCGTATTTTTGTAAAATACTCGTAAAAATTTTGTGTGTTTTGTGAATTTTGCAGCTTACGGCTTATCCGTGCGTTACGCCTTTATAAGAGATGTTGTATGTCCATCTGTCTGTCCGACAGTGGCATGAGCATATATTTACTCCCTATAATAAAAACCACTTATGCGATTGCATTGAACCTGTTCTGCTTACAGTCGCAAAATCACACAAAATTGTTTGTCTACACAAATTCGCAATTGCAGTTCATTTCGCTGAAAACATTGCCGATAAATGCATTTGATGCTTTGAGATTTGTTGCTCAAGTAACTTGATTGCGATTCGCATAACTTACTTAAAAACTTTATTTGATTTACATCTTTTATTTTTTTCTATTTTTTTTTTTTGTTTATATTGAAATTATAATTTAAGCGAAATTTTGATAAACATTAAGAACATTTTTGCCATAATACGCCCTTCTTTAATGCGTATATGTGTGTATATATAAAAACAAGTGAAAATCTGAGTACCAGCACAGACACGTCTGTTAGCAACGTGCTGTGATTGGTTCGAAGTTTTGCCACAATGTAGCAGTTTCCGGTGCATGTCCTTAAACCTGTGCGTGAGTAGTGTACGCTATTGTTATTTAACGTAGCATATTAAATTTGAACTCTGACGGGCAAGACAGTCATGTAAGCAAAGATTCGAAATAATGAGTCTTTTGCCGCATACGCCTTAGCGGTGCATAGGGAAGAGGGGAGAAAATAAACAAATTCCAATCAACACGTGAAATTTTTCATGCGGAATGTGACACGTACTTGATATGTTGTTGCTGATGTTGTACATGTCGATATAAAAATAAAAATGAGAACAAAACAAAAAAACCAAAAAGAAGAAAAGCGCAATGCGCATAAAATTAATCCCCAAAAGTATGCTACGGTAATTTCCACAACATTAAACTCGCTTTGGCACAATCGTCGAGGCCCAACTAATTTTTCACTGTTTTAATATTGCTGTTGGTATTGTATGATTTTCTTCCAATTCTTCCAATATTTAATTAGAAAACCAAGTCACTTTTGCACGCTCGTAAAATGAAACTTGACTTGACTTGTGTTGGTTTGTCTTACTCTGCTATTGACTTTCGCGATTCGTCTTTGCCTTTGCGTTTGTTTTTCATGCCAAAGGGAAGCTTAGCATAGGCGTAGCAACAACATTTTTTATTGCATATTTTTAGGTGCTGTTTGTGTAATTTCGTTTGATTTCACTTGAAAAACAAACAACAACAACGACAACATCTACTACGAGCATAAAATCATTATATGCGCACGCACGCAGGAGAACAGTCACCTCTCGGTCGATCCCCACATACCTGGTGCCCAAAAACTCAAAAAAAAGAAGAAAAAAAGGCAATGAAAAACAATGCGAAAAAGCAAAAAGCGAAAAAGAAGCAGCAAACTCCAAAATGATAAAAACAATAAAAATAATCAAAAGCAAAGAAAAGTAGCGTAAAAATGAAACAAATCCATCAGCAAAGTGCGCGCGTCCTTGCCCCATATGCGAGTTGCCCATACCAAGTCAAACCAAGCTATCAGCCATTGTAGGCATATACATACCATCCATAACATACACACATACTTCACATGGCAGACACGGAGACGGAGACGACAACGGCGGCGATGACGATGACGGCATCTTCAATGTCGACTTTATTTTCATCTTCGTCGTCGATGTACTTTCGTAAATTAGAAACGGCATTTTATGCGTGCGCGCGAATAAATAAATGTGTAGCATACTTTTGGGGCACATGTTGAATTTCTGGCAGTCAGGATCAGGAAAGGGGCTAAAAGAAACGCAATTCAGGGCAAACAGCGCAGCAGGCAGGCAAGGTGTGTATCTGCCTCAAAAAACAAACAAACAAACAAACAAAAAAAAACAACAAAACACAAACAGCGAAGAAAAATCAACTTGGCAAAAATATAAAATTTCATTTCATATGCAATACGCAGGCAAAGCGATGCCAAAAGGGACAGCGATGGTATGCACATGTATGTGTGAATGAGTGTGTGTGTGTGACTGAGTGAGTGCGTAAGTGAGTCAGCATGCTCGTGAGCGAGACATAAAACATACGTTGAGTATTTGTTATGCACGATTTTTCGTTCATCTTCATTTTATTTCGCATATAAAATTACACATACGACCTGTTAACCGTTTTTGTGACACATTTACTTCTTCGCAAAAACAGTTTTTTTTTTTTTCATTTGCGTTTTTGCTTCTCCAATACATGTCACATTTGACATATTTCGCTTGAGTTCACTTCATTCAAGCCTCTAAAATTTACGGTTCATCGGCTTGCCACATTAGCTATACCAAAAAATTAGGGCAGATATTGGCTATCGCTCTTTATTCTTATAGATACATGGGCTTTGATAGCCTCATGTATGAGAATAAGACGATAGGTGCTTATTTACTTGTCCACTTTGCTTCTATGTATTTACTTAAATAGTCTCTAGTTCTGACGGAACGATTGGCGATATTTTATCGCATCAAAGGTCTCTAATAATTCTGCAATTTTTTATTTTCCAATATTGATTTCTATCGAGTTCCTCAGTCTGCACACCAATTGAAAAGTTTATCAACAATGTACAGTCTGTGTTCCATATGCCCCTGATTCATGTTCATCAAAAATTTGTTATTTTAAATACATCCTTTGGTTTCTCCTAAAATGATTGTTATTTCTTATTTTAATTTAAATTCTTGTTATTTAAAGAACAACAGAAATTATTTTAAATTATGTTTGTTTGATACTTACAAAAGTATGCTTTGATATATGTGCTGCTGCTGCTGCTACTCCTACTTAGCTGCCGGCAATGAACTCAACGCAATGTGCGTCAGAGCGAGAGGCAACAGTTTTGTTATCTTACGCTTCGATTATTTCATTGTTGCTGTAGTTTAGCTGCTATTTTGTTGCTCGTTGTAGAAAATTAGCTAAGTTGCTTATGGCAAAACATGTACCTACGTACGTACATACATACGTTCATATGTATCTAAGTTCGTTACGGGCAGATGTCTACGCTACGCCACGTACAGCAGCAACAACAACAACAGCAGCACAACTATTACCGCTGTACTGCTATTTACAGAAAAACCAGATACCTAAATATTGTAGTTGGTATTGTTATCGTAGTTGTTGTTGGCTTGTAATTGTTAATCACCAAAATGTGCAACATTTCTGCGCAAAGCCATGTTTCTCTACACATTGAGCACTCCAGCAAAGGATAACAATGCCAGCTGCACAAATGGCCATGGCAAAGAATGAAATGGCTGAATATTAAAAAAATTTGAAAAAATAAACAGCAAAAAAAAACAAAACATGTGCAAAAATTTGCTTAACATTTCGTTTTTTTATTTTTCTAGTTGTAGTCTATTGATTTGGAAACAAGTTTGCATTGTGTTTAAGCAAAAATTATTAATAAAACAACAACGAAAATAAAAAAAATAC
>JBAMBQ010000860.1:0-19940 GCA_037044495.1 Stegana nigrithorax | reverse complement strand
GCTTCTGGCTTGCGCTCTCTGTAGTCGCGTTGAGTGTACGACCGTCAATTTTGGTGGTTGTTTTGCGCACTGCGCTCTCAATTGTCTGGTTGCGCATTTGCCTCTCAATTTTTTGCAAACATAAGAGCGTAATCCACAGTTTCTTGTGTGTGTTTATTGTAAATTTAGTTGTTGTACTTTTCCGAAATGTGTAAGCAGTGTGTACGAAATTTATAAAAACTGACTTCACTTCATTTTTTACCCAATTTAAATGACAAAAAAAATAAAAAGAAAATCGTACAAACCTTCTCCAGAGAATTAAGAACACAACAAAAAAAAAAATGAGCCAAATCGGTCAAACCGTTCTCAAATGCGGCATGGTCAAACGGATTTTGCCAAGCATTTTTATAAATATGTATAGATGATTTCTGTAATTATTATTGCCGATGTTCTACTACTATGCACCGGTGACAATGGAGTGCAGTGAATTGCTTTGTTTCTTTCCTACTTCATATACATAGTAACTAAAACTTCATTCCTAACATTTTGAGCAGCAGTTTCACTTCAATAGTGTGCTTATATGGGTGAGGCAAATTACTTTTTATATCCTGTACCAAAAAATGGTAAAGGGTATATTAAAGTTGTGCAAATGTATGTAACAGGTAGAAGGAGGCGTGGCAGACCCCACAAAGTATATATATTCTTGATCAGCATCGAAAGGCGAGTCGATCTAGTCATGTCCGTCTGTCTGCTTGTCCGTCTGTCCGTTTAAAAGCAAGGATCTCGGAAACGGTAAGACCTACAACCATCAAATTTTGCACGAAGACTCCCCCAATCCATAGGCATAACAAGTTTATTTTTTTTTTTTCGATATTTGACCTATAACATATATTATAAATATCGGTTTACTATAACATATAGCTGGCATAGGAACGATCAGCCAAAAAAGGGTTTTTGCTAAAACAAAAAAAATTTTTTTCTTGAGATATCCTTACATATTGAATACAAAATATTGAAGCAACATATATTAAGAAATATTCAGTTATGGATTGGGTACAGGATTTTCTATAGTCGGTTACGCCCGACTATAGCCCTGCCTTTCTAGTTTTTTTTCAATTTCTACACTGCCTGTTTGGTGGTTCGAAACCCGCTGTCGGGAAAATTTTTTTTAATTGAAACTTCTTCAGCGAGGAGTAAGTCCAAAAAAAAAAAAAACGTTATGGAAATTAAATGTGACGATGATTCAGCGACGAAGTAGGGAGATGCACAAAACAATCCGCATTGTCTTGGGCATGGTCGTCCGCAGCATAGAGAATGATTGCTTATGCATGAGTAAGAGAGCAATAAAAAAATGCTTTACTGATTGTGTTTACTTTACAAAAGAACATACGAACAAATGATCGCATAACCGTTCATTAGTTGACGATGTTTCGTGTGTGTGTTGTCGTTGTTGTTATTACGAGTGAGTAGTTTTGTTTCTATTGTTTGCTTTGTTCTCTTTTTGGTGTTTCTGTATTGTGTGTTATATCCGACTGCTTGTGCGCTACGGTCGACATTTGCGTGCAGTTGCTAATTGCAACAATAACAATTACCAATGCAACTATAGTTTCAACGAAAGACAAATGAGAACATATAAAAGAGGACTCTTTTTCAATTTGCGTTGTGGAGAAGGAAAGTGCGGGGGAAGTTGCTGTGGCTTGATGGTTTAATAAAGCAAGGAAATAAGCTGTTACACCACAAATTGGGGAGACAATCGGGATTACTCGATTTTTTTTTTCTCTCTTGCCAACATGGATAATTTGCGCAGCAAATTTGTGGCTTTGGATTAACTGTTGGCAGAACAGTAAACTGCCAAGACTTATACCACCGTAATTTGCCAGCGAATGTATGGCTGTGAATATACTGTTGACAAAATGGTAAATCGGCATATCCGTAAATTGAACATATTGTAAATTGTCAGTAAATGATACAGTCTGTGACCTTTACAATTGTAGCATCTTTAACTGCTTAATCGCTCATAGCTAGCCGGCAACGTTTACACAGCTATAGCGGAACAGTTCGTAAATTTTGTGCAACAAAATTCACATTCAAATTTGGAGGAAAAACGCGTAAACGACAGCAGCGTGGGAATTGCCGCAAAACGTAAAGCGACAGCGGCGTGGGAGAAAACGCGTAATCGACAGAACCGCCGAAAAAACATACAAAACGCGTAAGCGACAGCAGCGAGGGAATCGCCGCAAAACGTAAAGCGACAGCGGCGTGGGAGAAAACGCGTAATTGACAGAACCGCCGAAAATGTAAACAAAACGCGTAAACGACAGCAACGAGGAAATCGCCGCGAAACCTGCAAGCGACAACAGTGTGAGAGAAAACACGAAGGCAGCGAGGGAACCGCGACAAAAGTGATTGTTAACACGTGAAATTTTGTGAGAATTTGGCAAAGTATTGTAGTATGAAAAATAAAAATCGCCAAAAAAAAAATAAAATTATCACTATAAAATACAGAATTTTAATAATTCGAAACTTGTTCGAATAAGCTTACTAAAATAAAATTGTTTTCAAAGTAAAGTAAATATCGTTTGCAACTGTAATAATTTCTTTTTTTTAATTTTTTCAATTGGTAAAAACAAAATAAGTCAATAATTGCAAGGTGCATAAAAAACTAACAATTATTACATCTACATTCTAAATACCAAGCACCATATGAGAAGCCAGTAAAATAATAAGTTAAGTAGGGAAGTTAAAATTGTTAAGGTAGATATAAGTAAATAAGAAATTGTACCTGACAATGAATAGCCACGACAAGAAAGGGTTAGATAGGGAAGACATCCTAACAATGCGAGTAGAGGAGCTGCGGAAGAAGTGCAGCGTGTTAGTGTTCATTAGGGGTTTGCGGAACGTTCGAGACTGGTACACCCTAAAGGAGTGCCTTTTTGAAGAGTTCACAATCAAAGTCTCGGCCGCCGAAGTTCACCGTAAGTTATACCAACGGCAGCAACAAAAAGGGGAGTCGTTATATCAATACCTATATGCACTTATAGAAATAGCGAAGCCAATACTGTTCGCTGAAGAGAGCATAGTAGAATAGAATGAAGGGTGCCCCAGACTCAGTAATAAAGAAATCCATCCATATCAGGCGAGGAAAATCAAAGAGCTGAAAGCTCAAATAGAAGTTTACCAGCGGACGTCAGAAGCGTGGGAAAAGCCAAATATATACGCCGATAAGCGTATAATTGATAAGCAGGTGGAAGAATGGATCGGACAGGGGATCATAGTTCCTAGTTCGTCGGAGTATGCGACTAGAGCGACTGCAGGGCGCGAAAGTTTTCTCGACGCTGGATTCGGCAAATGGCCGGTAGAAAAGGAGTTAATGAAATTCCCTGCGTTCGTAACTCACAGTGGGCAATATGAGTTCACTCACGTTCCGTTCGGGTTTTGATACTCCCCAGCCGTGTTCTGTCGGTACATAAATACAGTACTGATAAAGTTAATAGTAACGAACAAAATCGTTATTTACATGGACGATATAAATATCCCGTCAAAGGACGTACAAGAAGGAATCGAGGCGCTAAAACAGTATTTTAGAGTTGCGGCTTAGGCAGGCTTTCGCATTAAATGGGGGATATGTCAGTTTTAGAAGAGAAAAATAGAGTTTCTAGGTTACATAATATAAAATGGAAAGATTTCGCCCAAGCAGAAAAAAATCAGTGCAGTTAAAAAGTTTCCACTACCAAAAACAAGGAATGCTTTAGAAAGGTTCTTGAGTTTACGTCGTATCTAAGACGCTTCGTCAAAGTTTACCTCACGGCGGCAAGACCGTTAACAGCTTTCTGAGAGCGGGGAACAGACTGCGAATTAAAGAGTTGAGATTAGACGAGAAAGAGGTCGTCGCATTCGAATACTTGAAACACCTACTAGTAAGTGCGCCGGTCCTAAGACTATACGACCCACAAGCAGTAACAGAAGTGAGGGTTTGGAGCCGTATTAATGAAGAAAGATTCGGAAGACCAACTTTTCCACACAGTAGAGTTTATGAGTAAGAAAATGAAACCAGTAGAAGAAAATTACAGCTCGTATGAGCTCGAAGTGCTAGCAGTCATAGCAGCAATATAAAAATGGAGAGTATACCTCCTAGGGATAAAGTTTAAGATAGTGACCGACTGCAACGCATTTATAATAACAATGAAGAAGGATGGCTACCAGCCAGGGTAGCTAGGTGGCAATGCTGCAGCAGGAGTTTGATTATACGGTAGAGCATAGGTCAGGCACTCAAATAAGGCAGGTAGGCCCGCTAAGCAGAGTGAACTGTCTCATAATAGAAGATTCCGTAAACTACAGGCTAAAAGAGGCACAAGAGTGTGATGAGTGGAAAAGAGCAATAAAAACAATTGTAGGGAAAGCAGGAGAGTACGAGGATTTCTTTGTTAGAAACCAAATACTGTATAAGGACTTCGGCAAAGAGTTACTGGTCGTTCCCGAAGTTATGCAGGATGAGATTATCAAGAGAGCACACCGCGAGGAACATTTTATCACAAAAAAGACTAAGAACATTTTGAAAAAAACTTATTATATTAAAAACTTACAACCAAAGATAGAAAGAATAGTAAGAGGATGTATAGAATGCTTGGTTTCAGGAGCAGAGCGGAGAAAAAGGAGGGTATGTTGAGAGCGAAATAGCGAGGCAAGGTTCTGTTCGGTTTGCGATCGCGTGGCCACAAGACGTGCACTTGCCTTTGTATGAAATAATAAGTAAAAGAAGTTATAATTTGATAAAGTATGAAATAATAAGTAAAAGAAGTTGTAATTTGATTATGAATGAAGTAATAGGTAAGAGAAAATGTGATTTAATAAATTATCATTAATTGAAACCGTGTAAGAAGTGATGGTTTAGTAAAGCAAGGCAATAAGCTGTTAAACCACATAAATAATCAAGTTGTTCGAATCACACAGGCTTTCAAAATTAAAAGTTCTAATCGTGATAATGGCTTGGAGAGGGTGGGCTTTAACTTGCATTGTTCACAAATAAAGAGCGGTCACAATTTGTTGTTGGGTATTACCAACTTTGAAAGAAGAAGAAAAAATTAATCTCTCTTTGTAAGTGCTTTGTCTAGTCTATACAATTTCATATTACATATTACAATTTTATTTTTTACAATTACAATTGTTATTTGAAATTTGAAAACAATACAAAAGAAAATGCGATAAAAAGAATAAATAAATAGAAAATAATAGTGAAAAATTTGGGATATATTAAGGAAACTTTAAACTTCATTCCTAAAATATTTTGTTTTTTTAATTAATTTGTTTTTATTTGCAATCAGTTCCTTAAGAACTATAATCAAATTTTCTTATTATTAGATATAAACATAACACTTGAACGTACATTATTTTTTTTTTTTATTATTATTGATTAGGTGTTAATCAGCATATCATATTGTGCTATGAGACACCTGGAACTTACATTAAACACTTAATTTATATATGACTACATTAAATATACAAAGGAATTTTTAAAACGGTTTTTGAAAGGACGTGAAAAGAAAGAAAATGAACTGAAACGGACATTTAATTTGCTAAATTTAATTTCTGCGGAATGACAGATCCAGTGGATGGGAGCGTTTGAGTATTGGTACAGTGCTCCAGTTATTAAGAAGGATAGCGAAGTTGTTGTTGTGCTGATCGAGCCTTGCAAGATAGTTGGAACTGTACACAGAGACTTCGTCAGCTAATGCAAGGTGTAAGTCCACAAAAAAGGTAACAGAAATTAAAGGCTAGACGATTCAGAGATTGTCTTGTGCGTGGTCGTCTGCAGCGTAGAGAATGATTGCTTACGCATGAGTTATAGAGAGATAAAAAATGCTTTACTGATTTTACTAATTCGTGAGCGAATTTAAAATTTACTCATCTATGAAATAAGGAGCAAACAAACGAGAGAGTAGATTTCGCTCAGAAAACATTTCATAAGGCACACATATACACATATATTGCTGTGTAATACTCATAGATAGTTACCCTTGCTAATAAGGGTGAAAACATTTAAATATTCCGAGACAGATTTTATATGAATGCTGTGCAACGGTGACAAAAGCGTGCAATATTGTAATAAATTGCTTCGATTCTTTACTACTTCATATACATTATACATAGTATCTAAAATTTCATTCATTAACATTTTGTGCAGCTGTTTCACATCTATAGTATGCTTATATGGGTGAGGCACATTACTTTTTTTTACTTAGTGGCATGAACAACCTATATTTTGAAATCCTGTCGATTACTATCTAAAATATAAGATAAGTGATTGGTTTTGGTACTTCTTAGTAACGATAAAATTTTTTCCAATTAAAAATATAGGTGTGACTTCATTTATTTTGCCTGCAGTTGTTTATGTTTTGCTTACCTTTGTTTACATATGTATGTTCGACAAATTTGCTCACAACAACAGTAAGTAAAAGTAGAATTCATTAAGAATAAGCAAATTAGGGCTTGTCAATACAGCCATACCAGTAAAATTGGTATTGTATGTGGATTTTATTTGATTTAATAAATCTTCTTACATTTCTGCATTGATGGCACAAAAACAAATTGATAACTTGCCACTATCACTAAAGGCAGGTCAAAACATAGGATATTGCCTGTGACAAATGTGCTGATTTTGTTTATTTGCTTAGTCCTTGACTCACAAAAGCTCACTTGGGCATTTTATACTGATATTAAAGATGTTGTTGGTAGTTCTAGCTTAATTTTAGCTACAATTTTTACATTTTTATTTCAATATTTTTCTAAATATATTAGGCATATCATCTTTGATATTAATTACGCTATAATTTTTCATACTTTTCAAGTTTAAAATGATGTTACAATAGTTGTTTATTTCACTGTACATATATTCTGTATTTGTCCTAAGAAAAAAGCCATCTCAGTTATTCATGATATTGTTAAAATTTTTGTAAGGCGGTGGATGAAATGAGTTATAGTCACTGTATATAAATTTCACTGGGTTAAAAGCACATATATGATGACTAAGAAAAAATTTCGTTTTAGTTACTTGTGGCGTTGCATTATCCTATGAAAATATTTTAAAAGAAAGCTTCCCAAAATAAATGGTGAGTGCTTTGTTTTGTTTATTTTTGACATTTAATAATGCCCATAAGCTTGACTATCGGCTGAAATCCGTTTTGTATCAGTATTTTCAGCCAACCAGTATTCAGCCGAAATTTTAAAAAAAATATTTAATAATACGTTTTAAGCAGCGTGTTTTAAGAATGGGCTGTAGGGCAATTGGTCGAGCGATGGCGGAAGATATTTTCTAATTTCTACACTCTGCCTGTTATATGGTTCGAAACCTGCTGTCGGAAAGAGTTTTTTTTTTATTATTTTAAAATTTTTAAATAATATTCCTATTTTTAATTTGTTTACTTATAAGAAAATTTTCTTTTATAAAGTGGTTTTTTAATTGCGGTTGAAAATGCTTAAACGCGATACACAGGCAAGCCAACTGCCAGCAACTGCCGCCAATTATGGCGCAATTAGTGAAATCCAGTGCACAATTAAAATTAATTAAATTAAATAAAACAAAAATCGTGCAAAATTGCAAATGTTATGCATATGAATGTTAGTGCATCGTAAAAATTTTGAAGTCAGACAAATCAAAGCAACAAAAAAATCTGTATTGTTTTTACTATGATTTTTATTTGGTGTTATCTATGAGAGTATTATATTATCTTATATTATTACCCCCAAGGGAAAAACTGTACTCTTTTTAAATTAATTTTTCGCTTTTAAGAAAACAAAACATACGTACTATGGCTATTTCTCACCACATCTAAACCTAATGAAGTAAGGGATATGAAAAAAATATAATTATTATTATTATTATTCACGTATTTAAAATTTTAAATAATTTTAAACATAATCTACTCACATAAATTATTATTAAAGGATATCCAACTAACTCTGTTGCGTGCTAATGCGCGAAGTTCTTTCATAGATTTTCGTGTTTCTGCCGCAACAGTCCTCCTGCACGCCATTATGGGTCTCACCCTAAATCTTGCGTTTCGAAAGTTCCATTCCGTTATGGCATGGGGTATTTCATCGTTATTTTTGTGAAGGGTCCCAGCCATCCGCACTTTCATTTTCGTATAACAATTTCAATTGGGTCTTGCTCTCAGATTTGCCAGAGTCGCTGATTGCTAGACATCGGTTGATGAACGCTTGTAGTGTCCTTGTATTTGTAGTTGTAGTATGCTAAGTCTTGCAGCCATATAGCAAGACATATTTTACATAAGCGTTAAATGTGTCAATTTTCGTCTTCTGGTGGACGTGGTTAGCTCTCCAGAAGTTTCTTAGACTCCCAAACGCGGCCTTGTCTTGGTTATTTAGCTGCCAAGGTATTCGAAATGTTCTACTTATTCAATGTTGTTTCCTTCGATTTTAAGATCGGTATTAGTGTTGGTATTTAATCGCATGGTTTAAAATGCGCGCATGCATAAAAATATACATATACTTATATATACATAAAAAAAAAATAAAATTATTATTTTTAAAAAATCACTCAAACTATTTAAATATTATTTGATATTCAACATCATGATTCTATTTGTTCTAACTCATTTATTACAAGGCCAAGAATAGTACATTCACTGTTAGTTAAATTCTAAATATAGCAATAGCCACAATAGCCTAGACAAATGAACTATTGGTAGGAAGTAAAAACTAAACTAAAAGAATACAAGGAAAACTTTTCAAAGTTATAAAAGTGCGTCGATAGAACAACATATGTACAAATTCAATATTTTTAAAAAATTTGAGTATTTTAACAGAAAGTCAAAAACTAACACATATGTATATTAATTGAGGAAAATAAGGACAGTTTGACTAACAAACAACTCCAAGAAATAGAATAAATTATTGGAATATATGCAAATAAAATTACACATTTATTAGCACAAAGAGAATCTCAACCAAATGACACTAAATATAATGAAATTCCTGAAGTTTACATCGGAGATCGTTTAAATAAGAAATATATATTCTTGATCAGCATCGAAAGGCGAGTCGATATAGCCATGTCCGTCTGTCCGTCCGTTTGTCTGTCTGTATGAACAAACAGATCTCGGAAACGGTAAGACCTACAACAACCAAATTTGGCACGAAGACTCGCCCAATCCATAGGCATAACAAGTTTTTTTTTTTTTTTCGATATTCGACCTATAATTTCGAGAGTCGCCCAATCCATAGGCATAACGAGTTTATTTTTTTGTTTCGATTTTCCACCCATAACATATAGCTGCCATACTAACGATCGGCCGAAAACCCACATTTAGTAACCAAACCCTTTTGTTTTTCAAGATATCGTTACCAACTTTTGGGTTTAATAGTTTTAGCTCATTTCCAATTACATATCTTAATATTATATATATCGGATTACTATAACATATAGCTGCCATAGGAACGATTTCGCTGTGTACTGTACTAGTCGTGCTTAGTTTGCGTTCCGCTTTTTTTTATTTAGTTACTAGATAATAACTCGTGTTTTTATTACTAAATTGTGCGTTATCAATAGTGCTTTTCTCATAATTATCGGTGGTGGCATTAGAATTATTCGGTGCTCTCTGGTGAAATCATTTTATAAAAATTAAATTTCTTGGTGATTAATTTTGTAATTTTGGTGCTTTGCATTGTATTGTTTTTGTAAACAAATAGCGAACACCTGTTTTTTGCGCGACTATAGTGTAATTGTTGCATAGTGAGTGACTGTTTTAATTTTTTTCATTCTGACTTTCACTTTCCTTTTTTAGTACTTTCTTCTACTTTATTAAATTTTAATTGCATACTTTTTGGCTTTTGCTTCCTATCAAATCCTTAATTTTGAATATTTTAAAATTTTTTTCTAATTCATTTTTTCCTTTTGTAATTATGGCTTGTTGTTACGCGAAGTGTAAGAAATCACTTGATGCTGCTAGCGTTTCTGTATCGTGTTGGATTTGCGATAACCATGCACATGTCGCTTGTGCTGACTTGAATGGTCGAATCGTGGACAGCATTGCCAAAAATAATGGCTTGCGCTGGTCGTGTCCCAACTGCCGCCCTTCGGAAATTAATTTTTCCAAATTTGTTATGAAATCCCGTAATGCCTTTTCGGAGTTAGTAAAGGATTATAAACGGCTTGGTGAAAAGCTAGAAGATTATGAAAAATCTTTTGAGGAGTACAAATGTTCTGATTTGTCTCCTAAACGGAAGAAGGCCAAATCTTCCAAATCAAAAGTACCCCCTACAATTGTTATTAATGCTGATGACAGCCTAAATACTCCTGGTTGCTCAAATCTAAATGGCGACCAGGTGTATTCTACTCCTATGTCAGTTTCTCCTCCAGTTTCTTTTGCTGTGGCAGTTAATACAGGTGTTTCTAACCCTGCTATTGTGCCAACTATACAGCCTTCAGTCAAAATTTCACCTAAGCCTTTAGTTGTCGTTCCTGTCACGAAGGCTGTCTTTGTCTCCCGGTTGGCCATTGACACTACGGAATGTGATGTTAATCATTACATAGTTTCTAAATGTCCATCTATCTCTAGTACTATTATAAATAAATTTAAGTTTGCCCATAAGCGATCTATTTCTTCGTTTAAAATTATAGTTCCGGTCGTTTAAAATTATAGTTCTGAAGTCCTTAACTCAGAAATCTTTAATAGTAATTTTGTAACTTTTAGGAAAGATCGGTCCGCGAGAATTGGTGGTGGTGTTCTGATTTCTGTCAATTCATCTCTATGCGCCGATGAAATACTTACCCCTTTCTCTAATAATATTGAGTTTCTTTGTGTTAAAGTTTTCGTTAACAATTGCAATATATTTTTGACTTGCTCTTATATTCCACCTTCATCTGATGATATTACTTACACGGCTCATGTGGATTCTATAAAATTCGTCCACTCTCTTCTACAAACTACTGACTATTTATTAGTCATGGGTGATTTTAATCTCCCACTTGTAACTTGGTCCCCCTCTGAGCTTTCTAATTCCCTTGTACCTGGCTCTTCGTGTAATTTTGTTGATGCAATATTAGATGATTCTCTTGAGCAAATAAATTTTATTAAGAATAGTATGAATCGTACACTTGACTTAGTTTTTACTGATCGCGCCACACATTTTTCAGTGCGTAGGTCTAATCCATTATCTACCCCTGAAGATAGTTACCACCCTACTCTTCAGCTAGAAATTTTTATGAAGACATCTTCATCGAATTCACCTAGTGGGAAAGCTAGTAAATCTTTTTGTTTTAGAAAAACTGATTTTGGTAAACTTAACCAGTTTCTCTTAAATACTGATTGGTCGGCTTTAAATTCCATGGGAGATATCGATGAAGCTGTGCAGTTGTTTAACAAAACTTTACTAAAATTTTTCAAAAAATGCGTTCCTAAAGTTAAGGTTTTCCCTGAGTCAAATAGACCAGCATGGTTTTCTCGCGATTTAATTCGGTTGAAAAATCGTAAAAATCGTCTGTTTAATAAATTTAAACGTACCGGTTTGGCAGTTGATTATGCAAATTATACTGTCTCGCGCTACAATTTTAATCACGCGAATAAATCTTACTATAATTCGTATTTAATTAACGTTAAACTCAATATTAATCGTGATCCTAAGTCGTTCTATAATTTTATTAATTCAAAACGCAGGTCTAATTCTTTTCCCTCCATTATGAAGCTAGGTAATGTTGAGGGATGTAATAATGCTGATATTTCTAACTTATTTGCTAGCTTCTTCCAAAATAACTATAGTGATAGTTCTGTCTCACGTAGTTTTTATTCTGACCCAAGTAATGGGGCCTCTTACCCGATTAATTGCCCTGTTATTGATGAAAGAATACTTCTGTCTTATTTATTGTCTATTGAACCCACTTTTTCTGTTGGCCCGGATGGTATTCCTGCATGTGTTTTAAAGCACTGTGCTAGCGCTTTACTTCTTCCTCTTCGTAAGTTGTTCAATTTATCGCTTACGACCTTTTCTTTTCCTATTGTATGGAAAGAATCCTACATTTTGCCTCTTCATAAAAAAGGTAGTAAAAGGGATATTTCAAACTACCGAGGTATTGCTAAGCTATGCGCAATACCAAAGTTGCTGGAACATATAATTACTGACCAGCTTCAGCATTATATTATTCCGAATTTGAGTATATCTCAACATGGCTTCTGTAAAAAACGCTCAACAGTTACCAATCTTTTGGAGTTCACTTCACTTGTTTCCAGTGGATTTGCCCATTGTTTTCAGACAGATGTTATTTATACTGATTTCTGTAAAGCATTTGATAGTGTTTGCCATTCGTTGCTTCTTACCAAATTAGATAGATTTGGCTTTTCGCCTAAACTTGTAAGGTGGATTGATAGTTATTTAAGAGGTAGGTCCCAAAAAGTTTTATTTAATGGCTGTGTTTCTAAAAATATTAATGTCCATTCTGGTGTCCCTCAGGGCAGCCACTTAGGTCCTTTGCTTTTTAATATTTTCATAAATGACCTTCCATCGGTTATTAAGCATTCTCATGTGCTTATGTTTGCTGATGATGTAAAACTTTGTTTTACTCTAGATTCCTTTCTTCATCAGAACCTTCTTCAAGAAGACCTCGACCAACTTTCAAAGTGGTGTAAGGATAACTTTCTATACCTTAATTGTGAAAAGTGTAAAGTAATGTCTTTCACTCGTAGCAAACCTAGGTTGTATTCCTACTCCTTAAATGGTTCTACTTTAGCACGTGTTTATGAATTTAACGACTTAGGTGTTTTGATGAGCCTCGAAACTTAACTTTAGTTTTCACATTCTTATGACCACTAATAAAGCTAGAGGTGTTCTTGGCTTTATTAAGAGATGGTCTAAAGAATTTAATGATCCGTATACCACCAAACAGCTTTTCATTTCTTTGGTTCGTCCGATTTTAGAATATGCTTCATGTGTTTGGAATCCCCAACTCACAACATATTCTGACCGAATTGAATCTGTCCAAAAACAATTTTTGCTTTTTGCGTTGCGTGGATTAAACTGGAATTCTGCGATTCGCCTTCCTTCATACCATTCCCGCCTTAAATTGATTAATCTTCCTACTTTAGCTAGTCGGAGATCCGTGTTAGGTATTCTTTTTCTTCATAACCTGATAAACGGCATTGTCAATTCTCCTTATCTTCTTGGAAAAATTAACTTTAACGTGCCTTCGCGTTCAACTAGATATTATTTGCCCTTTAGACTAAACACTGCACGATCATCTTTCCTATTGCATGATCCGTTTAATGTTATGTGTTTGGCTTATAACTCGAACTATCATTTATTTTCTAACATAGCCTCTTCCCACACTTTAAAATCTCTTCTTACTTGTAGTTTTAATGTAATTACATAGAATTAGATACTTATTTTAATTTAGACTACTAATAGTCGTATTAATTTTAATTTAGTTTGTTTAATTTTTGTAATTAGTGTTTTTTAATCTATAAGTAAATATTTGTTAAGTAGATAAAGCAGCTGTTGACCATTTGGTCGTAGCTGTGGAACAGACACTAGGTCTGGTTTCGTATGTCCTCTTGCTTGGTAGTGCGCTACCACAACGTCTGCGAAAAAAAAAAAAAAAAAAAAAAAAAACTACCTATTTCATATGCATCCAAAGCATTCACAAAAGAGGAAAGCAATAAGTCCACAATAGAATAAGAGCTAACAGCCATACACTGGGCAATAAAGTATTTCAGACCTTACATATATGGTAAAAAATTTCTAGTGAGGAGTGACTATAGACCTGTTTATTCTCATTAAAAACCCGATCATCGAAATTAACAAGAATACGGCTAGATCTTGAGGAATATGATTTCGAAATTGAGTACTTGAAGGGTCAAAACAATTGTTCCGCGGACGCACTGTCCAGATTACACTTCGAAGATATAAAAAACATTGAAAATATAAATAACGTTAACGTAATAATGAGACAACAAGCAAAGAAATTGCAGGATTAAAATACAACAAATAAAACGAAACAAAAAACTATACATATACCCAAAATATATGAAGATCTTCAGAAGAAAGAATATAAAAAGTTAACAGAATTAACATTAAACGGCAACATAATAAAATTCAAAAAAAGCCGTATGACACCCCATGAATTTAAAATCATTCATCACCAGTGCTCAAGGAATCATTGACTTAAGTCAGTTATTTTCGAGGCTTAGTAAAGAAGCCGGCAATTATAATATTGATAAACTCAAAGTGTCGTCTAATAATGAAATTTTTAAATATTCAAAAATAGAAAAATTCAATGAAAAGGGTATTGAAAAACTAACAGGTAACTTAACATTATTGTTAATACCAAAATTGATAAAACTAACAGGTGAGTCGGAAATTATGAAGAAATACCATGATAATCCTATCACTGGAGGACACCAAGGAGTAAGAATTGCATTAAACAAAATTACGAAAAAGTATAAATGGAAAAACATTACTCTGCACATGTGTAATTACATCAAAAATTGTGAATCATATACCAAAAATATAGTAATAATAAATCAAAAACAACCTATGATTATAACTCCATCATCAAACAATGCATTTAACACAGTACTTATTCACACTATAGGACCATTACCAAAAAAGGCCGAAGGTAATGAGTATGCAGTAACAATAGTTTGTGATTGACGAAATGATTGGGATGAGTTGATAAAAAAATGCACATATTGTTACAATACCACGCCATCCACTGTCCAAGGATACTGCCCATTTCAATTAATTTATGGAAAAAACCCTATATAATTGACTTCCTAAAAAATTCAGATATTGACCCAATTTCTAATATAGAAGCTTATGACAAGGAATTGAAATTTAGACTCCAAAACGCTGATAGACGAGCAAAAGAAATTATAACGAAATCCAAATAAAAACAAAAATCGAATAAAGATACAAATACAAATAACAATAGACCTAGTATATGTGAGAAATTATATCGCGCATAAATTAGATGGTATTTATAAAGGCCCACATAGAGTAATAGGAATAGATGATAAAAATAATATAATAATACAAGATAAAAGTAAGGAAAAGCATAAGATACATAAAGATAGGATAGAAGTATAATAATAATGAATGCTATATACATATATATATATATATATATAAATATCTAAAAATGGGAATAAGTTTCCAATCATACAATTTTCAAAATTATATCTCCTCTATTAACACTATGTGAATAAATTCAATATATTAAATAAATTCATTAAATAAAAAAAAAAAGGGATGATGTATTAATAAATTCTCATACACATTATACAATTATCGTACAATTCAAATGTAATTAGATTTAGAATATAATATAAGAAATCCTGGTCGCCCTTTCGGACTATGGTATTTTCCTGAAGCAAGACAGCCAGTCTAAAGCTCCTAAGTGAATCCATAACGGGATCTAAACTTTAAATAATCATTTCAAAAAAGGCGCTGTCTTGCTTCACGGAGCCAATTACTTTGCCGCGCTTCTAACTAGCGTAATCAACTTCACTTTCGACCAGCGAACTAGCATGCTTCTTACCAGCATCGATAATATTAATTAGCGATTGCCTAGTTGAATGTTTAACGCAAGCACAATTAATTAAATAAATATCCATAATCATAAAAACAATAAACTATAACCTATTCATTTTCACCGATAAATCTATATAAATAAACATAAGATGGCGATCTTTACAATTTATTGGGACTGAAACTTATTATAATTGAATATAATGTTAAGAAATGTTTTCGACTTACAATAGGTTTACCTTATTTTGGGAGTTAATTAGAACCGCACTGAATTAAATGAACTGATAAAATTAACTTAGCAACTAGCTTCAATATGTAACGGTTCACACCGGCAGGCTAGATGTTGGGGTTACTGGAGAGGGCACACGCAAAAGAAATATTCCGGCCCTGGCTCGTCGAGGACTGGTCGTGGTGGTCTTGCTCCTCTCCGGGGAGTTTACATCCTGCGCTATATTATATTTTTTTTTTATTAATTTTCGCGTGACAAAAATAAATATACGAGCTAATGACGAGAAACAGAAAAAAAAACAAATATCTGCAACCGCAGCCGACACAATAGAGAACACGACTCAGATCAAGAAGAAGGCGAGATAAACAAAAACATAGAGAAAATTATACTAAGTCCGACGGCGGCGAAAAATCTCCTTTGCCCTGCGATTTGCCGTAACAGATGCGCGATGTTGCCGCACCGATGTCGCCCACCCCTTCGGCCATTCCTGTGCCATGAGCTACTTTATGATCTTTCTGGATTCGCATGGCATGGAACCCCTAATAAACATCCTAGCAGGTCATGCTTTCAACCGAAAGACAATAAAGTAAGTAGACAAAACAAACAAAATTAACATTCCGTCTCATCAGCAAAAAAAAACAAGAAAAAAATAGGTTCGCGTAATAATAAAAAAAATATGTTCATGGATTATTTTTAAAAATTTAATATGGCAATAAAAAATATATAATCAGCACGATAAAATTCATTTGGGCAAAAATGACTACACGAAAAAAAAATATAACTAATATAAAAAAAAACTACTAATGAAAAAAGAATTCATAATATATAAGAAAATTAATAATCTTTATATATATATTTCTACTGTCCGTGTGTATGTCGTTAAACTCCTCTTAAACGACTGGACCGATTATGATGAAATTTTTTGTGTGTATTCAGGGAGATTCGAGGATGGTTTAGATTCACAATTTGGTCCACTGGATAATGTTTTTTTAATTAATTTTTTATTTATAAGAAGTTGTTGATTTTGGAATGTTTCACATTGGATCCGGCAGACTGCGCTACCATCGCAGTATCGATTTACCAGATTCTAATTAGGATATTTGAAGGAATTACTAATTGGACAAAGAAAAAGCATGTGCTCTCTTTTTTTCTCATGGCCCGATGGCCCGAAGGTCCAACATGTCCGATGGTTATATGCGCTGGCGCGGCTAATTGTTAATAAATATATGTAGCTCGCTATTGCTTAATTATTATCAGCGTCTTCATTTAAAAAAAAGAGGTAAAAATGCTTGCCGAGACCTCGACAAACGAAGATGGTTGCACAAGCTGGACAGAAAAAAAACGCGAAGCGAAGCGCGCCGGGATTACTAGTATACAAATAAATTAATAATATAAAATTATTAATAATAAAAAAAAAATTACAAAAAAAATTGTTACAGGAAAAATATGTGGCAAAAGAAAAAAACAAAATAATAAATTCTGTACGAAATAAAAAAACTTGGCAAAAATTTACAAATAACCAATAGGTATACTGCGCGAGGATCATTAAAAATAGAAACAAAAACAATTACCTGCAATTATGCCACACAAAGAAAACTAAAAGACGTTGTTCCGGCGGGCGAATGAATATACCGGTCATAACAATGCTTGTGCAGGCGGCAACGCCCGAATACAAAAAAGATCTTTCCGGGTGCAAAAGACACTCGCAAGTTGGTCGATCAAAAAAATTAGACCAATAAGAAAATAAAAAAATAAAATTAAATAAAATACAACACGCTTACCCCAATCCGCGTTTCCATGAGCTCACTTCGCGCGAATGCTGCAAGGTTAAGAATGAAATATATATATATATAATGGAGACGTTAGCGTAGTCTGTCTCCACTTCTCGAATTACTTCTCTTTTTTCGATTTGCTTGCTCCGTTATTGCCTCTTCTCACACCATCACTTTAAGTGAATTGTACTGTTGCTCGTGGTTTGTTTTTCGACTTTTTACAAACAAAAAAGTTTCACCGATTGTTTTATTTTTCTCATTAATTTAGCCACCTATGTTTTATTAAAACATACACTTCGCATGCTTCCGTTTGGTCAAGAGTTCATCGTTTGAGCACATTTTCGTTCGCTTTCGTTTTGGGCACAATCAACACAAATTAATTGATACTACGATCTAGCCGTGGATTTTTGTCATGTTCATTACACTTTTCCACACCAAATTTCAGATTAATGTTTCCGCTGCTTTGCCTTATAGTCATTTTAGCGACCAAAAAAAATGCATGCCCAGCAACCGGTGGCGCCTGGTGCTGCTGTTATTGATGTTGAATTCGCTTTAGGCCATATTCTCTTTATCACCTTTAGCTTCACTCACTTTTCTGTTTTCTTATAACTTTTTATTTAAATTATTGTGCCTTCTGTTATGTTCATTTAGATTACTTTATTTTTTCTTTTGTTATATATTTTCGATTTTTTTTTTATGCACGTTCGCTGCCTTTGATCTTCATTTAAAATTTTTTTCAACTTTTAGTTGCACTTATGTCAATTTAACACAAGGAATCCACTCATTGCATACATTGTGTAGGCACAATTTTCTTGTATGCGCACACGCCCGTTTGCTTAGACTGTCCTTGTTAACTTTTTTAAGCTCCTTTTCACTTGATCAGAAAAAAACGACGTTGACTGACTTCACTTGATCAACGACTGACATAGACTGACTTGACTTGATCAACAACTGACATAGACTGACTTCACTTGATCAGCAACTGACATAGATTGACTTCACTTTTTCTCTTCGCTTCTCTATATGCACTGTTCAAATCCTTCTCCCGCAACGGATGTTCTAAGTAACGTTTGGTGCTGTGTAAAAAAAAACCGCTGTTGCCAAGTGCCTGTGTTTGTTTTTGCACTCTACTGCTGCTGATGCTGCTGTGATATTTGTTTACATGGGCGGCGTGTTCCCCTTTTTGTCTGTTCTACTAATTCTGCATGTGCAACTAAATACACACATCTATACCTGTGTACGAGTAGTGGTATGTATTGTAACCTCAATTTATGCACATGCATACCCACGAGTTACGCACAACCCTAACCATTAAATACTCAACTCCCCCCTTATTTGAGGCAAAATGTGCGCTCCCCTGTTTTGCCGAAACATTTTGGTGCATACGCTGGAATCAACCAATTAAATGGCGTCAATCCACATTGATTCAACAAAAAGGTTCGGTTATGACAGTCTCCGGGTACACTACTAGTATTCGAACAAAAAAAATTTATAACAGACACCAACAAAAAATTTGAACGAAAACAATAATTAAATGCATCTTGTATTAGCACGCGTTACAAATTTCCCCCTCACAAGATCTGGCTCGGGGACACTCAGAAACGAGACAGGTCACACTAAGCTTGCGGCTACCTCATTGTTTTAGGTCTTTGGCATGGAACTGGCCCAAGGCTCGACCTTGCAGATCCTCTAATTCGTACAAAGAGTTACCTATTCGCTTCCGGATTCTTGCCTTTAAATAGGCTGGTCCCAACTTGGCACTGTATCCCGCCGCGAAATTGCTTTGCTTAAAGTTCCTGCAAAATACTTCTTGGCCGTCGCGATATCTCACATTACTTGACCTCAAGTTGTACTGCTTTTCTTTTTTCTCATTCTGCTTCCTTCTAGTCCTCGCAAGCCCTTTCTTTCGCTAACTCGAGAGAGTCTTCCCGAGAAAATCTCACCGACCTATCCTCTAACAAATTGAGCGCCCTTAACAGCTTGTAATCGGCCCCTGAGGAAATATAGTGTTGTCCAAAAACCATGAAGTGCGGTGTGGTACCAATGCCGCTATGAACCGATGATCTTAAAGCGCTGCTAATCTGGCTCAGTTTCTCGTCCCAGTCCTTCTGGTCGGCTCTTACATAAGACCGCAGGGCTGCTATGATCGAACGATTCACCCGCTCCGAAGCGTTCGCCTGAGGTAAATATAACGCTATGAGCGTATGAGAAATTTTATACTCTCTTATTAGCTTCTGAAATGCTGCTGCCTTGAATTGCGAGCCATTGTCGGAGACTATGGTCTCCGGAACTCCGAAAGTATGGAACAAATCCTGTTGAAGGTATTTTATTACAAAAATTCCGACATGTCCGCTACGCGAGCGTGGATAAGGTCCCAGAAAATCGATATACAACCGCTGAAAACAACGTTGCGATTCGGGTGCCAC
>JBAMBQ010000850.1:0-26620 GCA_037044495.1 Stegana nigrithorax | reverse complement strand
AACTAATCTGGGATCAGACAACACCGCGGTTGTGCTTGTATAACCAAAGCGCAATCAAACTAGTAAAAAACCCTCAATATCACAAACGAACAAAACACATTGATGTAAAATTCCATTTTATTAGACAAATTCATGAAGAGAGCGGTTTTGTATTGCAATATGTTCCAAAAAATGAATAATTGGCAGATATTTTTACAAAACCGCTTAAGAAGCACAATTTTAAAAATTTTAAAACTTTTATAAATAATAAAAATGTAAAGGGAGAATAACATGATAAAAAGCGGAAATGTTGAAAGGAGCGAATATTCGTTCGGTTGTCAGCTGTGTTTGATCAGTTATTCTTCCTTCTTTTTGATGTTCTTGTTTTTATATGAATAGGTCAATCACTTATAAGAATAAAACATCATTATTATTATCGGCAAAGTTTAAGAGTCAATAAAAAATACGAAAACACAAACTAGGTGAATACAGAACCATCATTGGCAGACCGAACTTCAACTAGAAGCATATCCTAATTGTCATTCGAACACCGCTGGTTCAAACCCCAGCACGGATGCTGCAGTGCAATTTATTTTTTACTTATTTTAAAGTAACCAGCAACCGGCAACAACAAGTCAATTAATAAAAACAAACATACTTTCAACCGAAAATCACAATCTAATAAGTAAAAACAAAGGTAAGACGTCACAAAAACCAACTTAGTATTAACGTCACACTAAGCAGCGCTTAATTATGATGACGTGTTTAAGACAACAACAATTACGCATCTTTACATTTTTCTAAGCAAACAGAACTATGATTCACAAACGGTTTAAGCGCACCTTGATATATGAAGTGGATATAGACGTCGGACTAGTATCGTTTGAAGCTACTTGAATAGCGAGGACTAGAAGCCCACAATCAGTGTGAAACGATCGTTTGCAGCTACAGGGATAGCAAGGGTGAGAATAATCCAGGATCATTTTTGATCAGAACTATCACGAAAGGTGAAGTACTGCTGGGGATAAGGCCAGGGAAGGCCTAGAGAAAAGGTAAGGGAATAGAACTAGGTGTCTCTACTTAGTCGCAATCCGAGTGTCTCACTCAGCAGCAAATCATCTCGATTACCTAGTCGATAAGTAAGCAAATTCCCCGCTAGGCAGGACATTAATCGTATCATTACAGATAATGCCAAGTCGCGACCGCAGAGGTACCACCAAGGGTCACCATCGCAAGAGTACGAACGGCCAAGAAGAAAGCACATCACAGAATCACTGGCCGCCGTGACGCCACCACCCGAGAGAAGCAGCGATATCGAAGGAAATCACGTCCCGAAAACATCAGACTACAGCAATAGAGCGCCCGAGTAGTAGTGGAAAAGTGGTTGTACTAATTTGAATACTACAGTGTGAGACAACAAAATGAAATCATAGATATTCAATATATCCAAGTATCTTATCCAAGGATATGTCGAAAAATTCGGAATAGACAGCACAGGAATAGTGGAGGAACTAAGAGAAAGGCTGGCAGAAAACAAAGAACAACCAAACTTGGATGAAAAGACGGCGGAACGAATACAAGCATTAGCCGCAGCATACAAACGCACTAGCAATAAAACGGCCACCGAGCCAGAAAAAACGGAAAAACCACAAGAAAAATCCAGGAAAATAGATATGATAAGAGGATGGAATATCAAATACGCAGGAAGCAGTAATCCAATGAAGTTCGTGGAAAAACTAGAAAAAATAGCCAGATGCTATGGAGTAGAAACAGAAAACATGGTACAAGCACTACCAATTTTATTGGAAGGAGAAGCGTATAATTGGTGGCAAATACGAACAAATACATTGAAAGAGTGGCCAATTTTCCGAAACGCATTAACAAAAGAGTTTCTACCACCACAATATAGTGAAAAATTGAAAGACAGAATTATGAACAGGAAACAACACGCTATGGAAACCATAAGAGAATTCGTGTGACAAATGGAAATACTCATGACACACTTCGACTATTCAAAAAAAGAAAAACTAGAAAGAATATACAAAAACAGCAGGATAAAGATTCAACTGTTCGCAAGGAATTCGCAGCAACCGAAGAGTTTCAGGAACTAGCAGGCGACATAGAAGCGTTGGTATATCGACAACAGGAGCCAAGGCACCAGCCCGAAACACAAGATCGTACCAACAGAACATATTAATGTTACAGATGTGGTCAGGAATGGCACATAGCCTGGAATTGTAACAACGAGCAGGCCGGGACACAAAGATCGGCATAGGTAACAAAACTTACTCATAATAAAAAAATGTTAATAGGTCTTGGAATTAATTCGAAGCGTTTTATAAAAGATGGCGTAGGAAGTACTGTATTCCTTTCGTACCGATAGCAATTTATTTATTGTAAACCAGCTGATATCAGGTGTCATCGTCATTATTATTTTATTTTAAAAACGTAAAAAACAACACTTTGTGATTAATTAAAAATATCAAAATTTGTGCCAAATAAAGTGTTTTTGCGGGGAGTTTTGCTCCATTATTTTCATATGGGTAAAACCGCTGCCGAAAGTCATCAGATTCTGGTGGAAGTTTACGAGGTCACTGGTGATGAAAAATGGATCCATTATAACAATCCCAAGCGCAGAAAGTCACGGGTAAAGCCCGGTCAGTGGCGAGGCGGAACATTCATGGATCCAAACTTCTTCTCTGTGTTTGGTGGGATCAGAGGAGAGTGATTTATTACGAACTCCTGAAACCAAATGAAACCATAACTGGGGATCGCTACCGTGCAGCGAAAGACATAACAAAGTTATTTTGCTGCACGACAATGCTCGTCCACACGTCGCAAAACCGGAAAAAATGTATTTGGAAACGTTGAAATGGGACGTTCTACCTTACCCGCCGGATTCTCCAGACATTGCACCTTCAGATTACCACCTATTCCGATCGATCGCTCATGGCCTGACTAACCAGAAGTTCACTTCAAACGAAGATTGCCAAAAATGGTTCGATTTATGGATTTCATCAAAAGACAAGGAGTTTTTCGAGCGCGGTATTCGCCTCTTGCCTGAAAGATGACAGAAAGTAGTAGAAAGCGATGGGAAATATTTTGAATGAGGTATTTTTTTTACTCGAATCAAAATAAATTATTTTTTTAATTAAAAAAACGCTACGAATTAACGGACAACAACGGAAACTACAGGGGAGTTAGATTCCTCATCTTAGAAAACACAACAAATCACATGTTATTAGCCACGGATTTTATGGAAAAAACAAACGAAAAGTTGGAATGCGGAGGACTAACAGTGAACATAACACAGTGCAAAAGATTTTAGAAAGAACACAAAACTAATACAATCACGAGGGAACCCACCGACGACGATATTGAGCGGATTCGAGAAAACGAATTGAAAATATTCGAGAGAATGCAAGGAGCAAGCAGTATAACAACACACCGCCTATATGTGAAAAACGACGAGCCTATCAAACAAACGTATCACCCAAGGAATCCTGTACAACAAACAATTATAAACCAACAGGTGACACGAATCGTTAGAAAAAACTTGATAGAACGGTCGTGTAGTGCATACACTGCACCAATCGTGCTAGTACGGAAAAAGAAGAACGAATGGAGGCTTTGTATCGACTACAGAAAACTAAACGCTAACACTGCAAAATATCTTGGATCTGTTGAGAGAAGCCAAATACATCAGTACTAAAATCTGGATATTGGCAGATACCAATGGATAAGCGAAGCAAACAATACACAATGCCAGGAAAAGGCCTATTCCAATGGAAAGTAATGACAGTTGGGCTAACAACAGCACTAGCAACTTTCCAAAAGGCATTGGACACAGTAATCGGCGTGGTCATGGAACCGTTTGCAATTGAATACCTGGACGATATCATAGTCATTGGAAAAACCAAAAGGCAACACCTAGAAAAATTAAAAGAAGTGTTCACACGCCTACAGAAGGTGAACCTAAAGATTAATAAAGAAAAATGACACTTTTTTAAGACAAAAATGAAATACTTAGAACACTTAGTTAGCGAATAAGGGATACATACACATCCAGACAAAATAGCGGCAATAAAGGATATACCAACACCAACAACAAAGAAAGAAGTGCCAAGTTTTTTAGGCGTAGCATCATGGTATCGCAGATTAATTAACGATTTGACTTGTTGTTGGTGCTGTCGTGAAGACTGAATTTTTCGACGGTGGCTCCAAAGAAAGGAATCTTTCAAAACTTTGACGTTAAAATCGCAAAGGATAATTTCAATGTCATGTTGGAGGCAGCGTTCGTAGATGTTATTGAGTCATCCTTCTCGATTTCGTCCTTCTCGTCCGTCGGGGAATGCGCGCAAATTAGGCTGATGTTGAAGTATTTGGCCCTGATGCGGATCGCAGCAAGCCGTTCATTATATGAAATGACCATAATGACAAGTTCGCGCAGTCTCTTGCTTACTATGTATCCCTATCCAAATTCGCGCTTCTCCGCATGGCAGCTGTAGTTAATACCAAAGCAAGCTCTTTTAGAGCAGCCTTGTCCTATCCATCGCATTTCCTGGAGTGCGGTGATGTCAGAATGTCTTCACTGGGGTTATTTCTTTTACAGTGGCGGGTTCGAAGCCCTGGGCACTAAGAGGTAATGGTGCCATCATGCTTCAGTTGCGGCTTGCTACCTAATTGCCTGAGACCCAATAAGGCCAGCCAGGTTACATGGTTGCAGTGCGCCTTCTACATACTAGCCAGAATACAGCGGATGCCATATGCTATTACCAAAAGAAACCTTGTCTAAGACCAGAACTGGTTAAGCTGTATGATCAGTTCAACTGAGGAATTGCACCTGGCCTTTGCCAGATGAAATTACTAAAAGAAACCTTGTCTAAGACCGGAACTGGTTAAGCTGTATGATCAGTTCAACTGAGGAATTGCACCTGGCCTTTGCCAGATGAAAGGCAATCAGATACGTTACGCACTTATGTGCACCTTAGTGAAAAGATCCATCCTCCAAATAACTTAACGCTTGATAAAAAATTTTATGTTCAAACCTTAAACACTGGAACGTCAACACAAAAAATATAAAAGTTGAATAAAACTCTTTGCTATATAAATTTTTCTTCAAGCAAGCAATAAAAAAAATTAATTCATGTGCGAAACCTGAGCACTAACAGCTAATTTGGAAGTTCGTTGAACTTCGCTCTTGCTTTATTTTCCTTTTTCCTACTAGCCGAGTGCCACCAATTCTAGCAAAAATTCTATATAAAAAAAATGTATCTCTATTTTCTCCTTTTATAGACTGTACCCCTTCACAAAAAGAATCAATTGATCAACTTCATTAGCTTTTTTTTTCTTTAAATTAAATTGCATATTTCCTTTCCTTCTTTTTTTTTTATTTCACTTGCAATATTTCTCAGCAATCAACACGAAAAATATTAATATTAGTTATTATGACACACCCCGCTCGACTCTCCTCCATTGAAATGGCTATCGATGAAAGGTGAGCTAAATACTTTTAGGGGAATATAGAGATTTGAACGCAACACAAAATAAGGGGTCCTTAATGCAATATATTTTTTTTATTCAAAATTTTTTTTTTTCTTTTTTATCAATATTTTTGCAATTTTCTTCTGCTCTTATTTTTTTTCTTTTGAATTACTTTCCCTTTTTTTTACCATGTACCGAAAAATCATAAAAGGTATATTAAAGTTGTGCAAATGTAGGTAACAGGCAGAAGGAGACATGACAGACTCTACAGAGTATATAAGTCAAAATATTCCCTTAACAGTCAAACCATTCCCTTACATAAGCATTATCAGTTCATTCACTCAATTATCAAACATTTGCAAGATTTGAATTTTCGTTATCCCACTTTATTCTGCTGACGCTATGCCTGCAAACCTTCCGTTCGAGTTGTAACTTAGATTTCTTTCACGCGTAAACACAACGTGACCATAACAGGTACGTTGACAAAGAGAGGTCTTTTTAGCCTTTAGTTAAGACTTTAAAGTACAGTAAAACACGTAGTGCTGTCAAATAAAATTATAAGCATAAAATTATATAACATAAAGAAAATCACATAGCGCTGCCAAATAAATTTATAAATAAATTGTGTAACGGTGTGACATAAAGAAAATCAAATAGTGCTGCCAAATAAATTTATAATTAAATTGTGTAACTGTGTAACATAAAGAAAAGCACATAGTGCTGCCAAATAAATTTATAATTAAATTATTTAACGTGAAAACAAAACAAGTGTAAAAAATAAAGTAAGCACATAGTGCTGTTAAGAAAAAATATTATTTTTGAAAATTTACCCAAGTGAATTTCTAAATTTATATATTCTTGATCAGCATCGAAAGACGAGTCGATCTAGCCATTTCCGTCTGTATGAACAAACGTATCTCGGAAACTGTTAGACCCACAACCACCAAATTTGGCACGAAGACTCCTAATTCATGGGCATATCAAGTTTATTTCGTGTTTTCGATATTCAACCCATAGGAACGGTCGGCCGAAAAACCACATTTACTAACAAAAACCTTTTTGTTTATCAGTATATCGTTACCAAATTTCAAATTTAACAGTTCTAGGTAATATCTAATTATATTGTAGTGATAAATTTGCTACACACAATACAATTATCACACAACTATAAAATCATTAGAATAAGAATAGAACATAAGAAAACCCTGTCAGCTTTTCGGACCATGGTATTTTCCAAAAGCAAGACAGGCAGCATACAGCTCCTAATTGAATTAAATAAGCTATTATAAAAAGGCGCTGTCTTGCCTAAGAAAATGAATCATCTCCTAGCGCTTACCACCAGCGCATCTTTTAATCGCTTTCCACCAGCGATCAAAATTACTCTACACTAGCAATATAATAATAACACGCTTGACACCAGCGTAACACAGGACACAAAAAGATAGCTTAGTATTAACGATTAGCTACATCCATAAAATATATAATATATTTAATAAATTCGTGGACACAACCATTTCATTAGCTTATCCAAATAAATATTATTCCAATAACCTGACGCTCTAACAACCGTATGGGGACACTATATTTCAAACCATTTTAATCAAAAAAATCTCTCATAAACGGACAAAATTTAAAAAAATCCCCTGTGTGTTAAATAGTGAGCGGCATTTTAATTCATTCAATTTGTTAAATACAATATGTAGGTTGCATGTGAATTGTGTTTTTATAAACTCGTAATAACATGGCACCAAAAAAGAAAGTACTATCCATTAAAGAAAAAATGGAAATTATTAATGTGTTCGAAATAGATAAATTGCCTGTGCGTGAATATATTGTTGTATAATATTGTTGGTTAATGAATAAAAACCATAACACGGGGACTTTGCGGGAAATTGAACAGATCAAGTTACTCCTTGGCACTGTGACTGACTTTTGCGAAACATTGCACAGGTCATGTTACTCCTTGGCACTGTGGCTGACTTTAGAGACGTTGCGCATGTCAAGTTACTCCTTGGCACATGTCTGATTATGTCAGGTCTTTACTACTATTTCTAGTTAGCTAGGCGAAAATGATCGTACGACTTTGTGTCTTGACAACTCACCGTGAAGCAACCGCTACCATTTGGTGTTTTGCATGTAGTTCATATCCTATCTTGTTTGAAAATCACTTATGAATTATAATGACTTGTGTGATGCAGAAGTTTCTCGAATGTATGCGTTGTTGTTGTTGTTACTATTTCGGAGCAAATGTATTTTGTTGTTGGTGTCTCTCGCCACTATGTTTAGTTGTGTATTGGTAATTTGATGAAAATATTAACTTAATATGTGACGTCACTAGCCTGGCCTGAATTTTTAACTTGTGTTCTTACGACTGCCAGTTCGTTGTATCAGCTGCTTAGGCTAGTTTTGTTATCTTTGTTTGTTTGCTTTGGGTTGCTTCTTTGTTGTGTTGAAAATAAAAGTGCTTTTGCCTATGTTGTGATTTGAACCTGCTACTCTTGCCACCTTGCTCTTATTTTGAGGTTTGTCAAAAGTCAATATCAACTCGTTGTATTTAATATGACTGATTTTTTTTTAATACTTTGTAATTTGTAAATTGTTACAATATAATATGTTATGTTTGTTACAAGGTTCGCACAAGCGTTAATATAAAAATATCAACATTCTTGATAGATACAGACGCCGATATATCAATAATAAAACAAAATAATATACCAATAGAATGTATAGTGTCAAAACAATAAAATTAAATGGAATCGGTTCAGATACAATAGAAACGTTAGAAATAGTTGAATTTGACCTCATAACCCAAAATATTCTAATTAATCACAATTTTCATGTAGTGAATATTTCGTTTTCGGTACCATCTGACGGAATAATTGGACTAGACTTCGTATGCAAATACAATTGCATATTAGACTACACTCAAGATCATAATTGGTTAGTTCTTAGGCTTAACAATTTCTCGAGGAAAATTGCAATACCACTCCGCAATACACCAACAACTAACAATCAATTATTACTACCAGCCAGATCAGAAGTAATACGCAAAGTAGACTTAGAAAGCATAGCAAATGATATACTAGTACCATATCAAGAATTAGGAACAGGAATATATATAGCCAACACAATAGTCCACAAATAAAATTCATATGTAAGAGTTATAAACACAACAAATAATGACGTAGTAATAGATAATGTAAACATTAAAACAGAAGATTTAATAGACTTTGATATAATAAAACAAACAAATAAAATAACAGATTATTCAAAGATAAAATTACAAAAATTAGAAGAAAATTTTCCACAATTTGAAAACTAAAATCATTATGCAGTAAATACACTGATATATTTGCATTAGAAACAGAAAATATTACCGTCAATAACTTTTACACACGGAAATTAAAACTATCATCAGATGAACCGACATATATAAAAAATTATAGATTACCGCATAGCCAAAAGGATGAAATTCATAAACAAATTGATAAGTTAATTTTAATTGTACCCAAAAACTACTACCTGGTACAGATACCAATCGATGGAGGAGTTGATTATAGGCAATTCAATAAAAACTTAATAGCATACAAATTCCCCCTGCCTAAAATCGATGATATACTTGACCCATTAGGACGGGCGAGGTTTTTCTCGTGTCTCAACCTAACGTCAGGATTTCACCAATTAAAACTGGATAAAGATTCAAGAAGTGTAACTTCGTTTTCAACTGATATGGGATCTTATAGATTCAAAAGCTTATCATATGGCATTAAAATTACCCCAAATTCATTCCAACGGATGATGTCATTGGCATTCTCAGGATTAAATCCAAAAAAAGCCTCCCTCTATGGGCAACCTAGTAATCGTAGGTTGCTCCGAAAACCATATGATATCTAATTTAGAAGAGATATTTCAAATGTAGAAAATATGATCTAAAACTATTCCCGGCAAATGCATATTTTCTGGCCATGAAGTCACGTTTTTAGGACACAAATCCACAGATCAAGGCATATTACCTGATGATAATAAATTCCTTATAATTAAAAATTACCCCACACTACATGCGGCAAAACGCTTCAAAGGCTTTTGTATTCACTACATACGATTTATACCAACTTTCGCAGAATCATATCGTCACATAAATAAACTTAATAGAAAAATCGTTACATTCGAATGGCCACAAGAATGTGACAATGCCTTTCAATAGCTTAAAAGTCAATTAATGAGTCCTAAAATTTTAAAAGCGAGTGCCTCCTGGCTATTGCTGCAAATGGCAATATTGTGTCCGCGTTTCCTGTTCTGCCAGAGAAACAGCGTAGATTTCAGTTTGAAAAACTGTAGCTAGATTCCCAAGTGGGTAAGACTCCTTCACTAAGTCGTTGAAGAACCAACCCGCGCTAGTTCCTTTTGGTGTGAGGGAGCCGTTGGTATAGATTACAATCGGTAAGCTATCAATTAGTTCCTGTGGTTGAATCCACATTTCTCTATGCGTGAGCTCCACTTTGTAACCTTTTCGCAGAGAAACTGTCAGTGGTGTAATATCAGAAGGTAGAGACAATGGTGAACCATGCCTATCAAACTTCCCAATATTTTACCATATCTGAATTCATCTGCGGAATTCTAGACTACGTTACGTCGTAGTCTGTATGCTGCTTTCAGTGCTTCTTTCTGAATTACCAAGTCCAACGGAAGCAAATTGAGCAGCGCATTAAGAGAGTCCGCGGCTGGGGTGCACATGGCTCCAATAATGCCCAAGCAGGCTTCTCTTTGCAGCTTGTTTAGCACCTTCAATGTCTTTTTGAAACAGGTTCTAGGCCACCATACTACAGCTGCAGAGGTTAAGATTGGTCTGATTGTAGTTGTGTACAACCAATGTACTATATTAGGTTTCAAGCCCCATGTTTTACCAAAGCTCGTCTACACTGCCAGAAGGTGCTGCGGTCTTTTGATATTCGGGGTTCAACATGAGCCTTCCAGCTAAGCTTTTTATCTAGAGTGACCCCTAGATATTACACTTCGCTGTGTATCTCCAGTGTGCATCCCTTCAACCTGATGGGTAGGATGCTGTCCGTCTGTCTCTTCCTAGTAAACAGTATTATACTCGTTTAGTTACGGTTGAAAGACAGACCGTGTCGGTTACACCATTTGTTTTGCATTGTCAAATGCCTCCTCTATGTCCACGAATGCCCCCAGAGCGTAATGACCACGACTTATGCTCCCTTCGATTTTATTGGCGACTTATAGTCTTTAAACACTGATGAAGCATAGGTTATGGATTCAGTTGTGATCACTTTTCTAGAAATGAACCAATTAATCCTATTGGCAACTCGAACCTGAGATGTCAATGATTCACTCTGCTTCACCGTTACTACTTGGTTTTCCTGGTGTTAAACATCAGTTCATTCATTTCACCTTTTGTGTTCGTGTATTCTGCTCAGCCTGGCTGCCTGTCCTGTTCCTTCTAGCTCAGAACAGAAGTCTACGTACGAGTTACGCTTTGCGTATATCAGTTTGTACTTGTGCACCTTATGTTCATCTCTGTAAGCATCCCAGTCAGACTCCTTCTGAGTCTTGAGGGCTCTATTCAGGAGTTTGCAGATGCTCTTGCGAAAGCAGGTAAGTTCTGAGTTCGACCAGGGTACTGACTTGCCTGCTCTTTCTTTCCTAATTGGACACGCCTCTTCATAGCTTCCAATAATGGCTGCACCCATTACTTTGGATGCCACCTCAATCGAAGCTATGTTGCGTAATCTAGCGGGCATGCTGAGTATCTGAGCATCGATTACGTCAGCGTATTGTCTCCGATTCGTTTTCCTAGGATTTCGTCCAGGGGGTGTTACCAATGGTTTAAGATTGTGTTAATACCAAAATTGATAAAACCAACAGATGAATCAGAAATAATGGATATTATGAAAAAATACTGTGATAATCCTGTCACTGGAGGACACCAAGGAGTAAGAAGGACATTGACGTAATGAAGCTGTGAATTATGCACAAAACACAAAGTGATAAGAAATCCAAAACACCCTATAGTTATAACTCCAACACCAAAGTTGTTTTAAGCACAGTACTTATTGACACTATAGGATAATTACCGAAAACGGCCGAAGACAATGAGTACGCAGTAACAATAGTATGTGATTTAACCAAATAATTAATAACAATGCTAACCAAAACCAAAACAGCAAAAGCTATCGTAAAAGCAATAATAGACAATTTTGTAAAAGTTTTTGGGCTAATGAAAACGTTACTAACCGACATGGGTTTAGAATACAAAAACCAGTTGCTTGAACAGATATGTAAATTACTAAAAATCAATAACATAACATCCACAACCAATCACCACCAAACATTAGGTACAGTTGAAAGAGTTCATAGCACTTTTAATGAATACATTAGATCATACATATCCATAGATAGAAATGATTGGGATGAGTGGATAAAATACTTCACATATTGTTATAATACCACGCCATCCACTGACCTGAGATACTGCCCATTTCAATTAATTTATGGAGAGAACCCTATAAAAGTTGACTTTATAAAAAATTCAGATATTGACAAAATTTATAATATAGAGGCTTGTTTTCCCCCAATAATTAGAGTATTTTGTTTTATATTACATTCGACTAGCATACAGTTTTTAGGGTGAAAGGAGGGGTTCTAATAAGTCATATGGCAATTACATCTGTCTATACCTTTTTTAAATGAATAGATAAGTGGTCAATTGTTGGTACGTTTAGGTCACGATGGATATCCATATTAAAAACGTACCAAGGTTAACGATTTCATGAAGTATCTTTGATTGTTAGCGCTGTAATATTGCTAAATTACTCTTTTTGGCAGTCCCCCACAGTTAGAGTCCATAAGTCCATATTGGTTTTATCATTGCTTTATAAATCATTATTTTAGTAAAGTAAAGTTGTTTGTATTTCATATTTATTTGATCTCTTTTTTTAATTATATGTTGCTTCCAATTTAGCTGACTGTCTATATGGTGGATACGTGGCTAAAAACGCACTTGGTCTGGTATAGTTTGTTAAGAAGCAACTTTTCAAAAATTGTTCCCATTAATGGTAAAAAGCTGATGGGTCTGTATGAAGCTGTTTTGGTTGTGTCTTTCCATGGCTAGTCACCATCGCCACTATTTCAGCGATTTTCCATAAATTAGGGAAATAGTGGATCCTAAATATTGCGTTGTAGATATTGCAAAAGTACATAATCGCTTTTGTTGGTAGTTGCTTCAATATTATGCCTGTTATTTGGTCATATCCAGGTGCTTTTTTGTTTTTTATAAACTTCCTTATGCAGTTTGTAATATGGTGAAATGTAATGTACTGGGTAATGGTATTTTCTTGTTGTTGGATTGTCCTTCGGAGAAGATGCCTTCGTAGAAATCTGCCAAGGTCGCAGCATTGTCATCGTTGGTTTTGGCTCAACTAGTTTTTTTAGTGGAGGCTGATAAGGCGTCTTATTCAGTAGCTTTTTTGTCGCTTTCCAGAGCGAAAAATTTTAGTCGAGTAAGATCATTTGTAATTTGCTTATTGGCAAATATCTTCAAATGTTTTTTTTTAATTTTTTTTTGCTCCCATGTATTTGCTTGTCGGATGGATATTAGGTTTCTTGTCACCTTTTGCGAAGACTTTTTTTTTCATAAATTTTTTTTTCTTTTTACAGATATAGGAGTAGTTTTGGGGGCTGCTAAATGTATTGTGTCTGTACTATAGCGGTGTCAATGTCATTTTGATTTTTGAAGGGAACATTAATTTCTTGGTGATTGTCTATGTAAGTTCGAAAAGAGTCACAGTCAGTTTTCTCATTGTACAAGTTGCGTGTTATATTTTTATACCCTGTACCAAAAAATGATAAAGGATATATTAAAGTTATGCAAATGTATGTAACAGGCAGAAGGAGGCATGGCAGACCCCACAAAGTATATATATTCTTGATCAGCGTGGAAAGACGAGTCGATCTAGCTATGCCCGTCTGTCTGTCTGTCCATCTGTCCGTATGAACGAACGGATCTCGGAAACAGTAAGACCTACAATTACCAAATTTGGCACGAAGACTCTCCTAATCCATAGGCATAAAGAGTTTATTTTTTTTCGATATTCAACCTATAATATATAGCTGCCATAGGAACGATCGGCCGAAAAATCACACTTCCTAACCAAAGGTATCGATTCCAAATTTCGGATGTAATCGTTCTAGCTAATATCCAAGCACATATCTAAATATTATGTATATCAGCTTACTATATCATATAGCTGCCATAGGAACGATCGGCCGAAAAACACTGAGAGAAACTTTTTTGTTTATTAAGATATCATTATCGAAATGCTGGGAATTAAAATTTGTTTTGGTATAAAGAAGTCTATTAAATCTGGAATTTTCTTTGGGTCTGTGCGCCAATATGTTGTCTCACCAGAACTTATATGCCTTCCTTTGGTCGATCTTATTGCATTATGTAGGCTTTTTCCTTTTACTGTCCTGATTCTTGATCCCCATACTGTATGTTTGGCGTTAAAGTCACCTGCGCAAATGAACCTTGGGCCTAGAGAATTGAAATAATTTATATATTCGTATTTTGTAATTTTATGTCTAGGAGGAGGACTGTATAGTCACGAGATGGTGAAATTCCCAAATTTATCAGACAAAAGGACGCTTGTTGACTGTATGTGCTGTGTGCAAAAGCTGTGCATTGTTGTGAATTTTATATTATTTTTAAAGATGATGGCAAAACCGCCGTGTCGGGTGCCGTCAGGGTCGTTTGTGTTTATTATTGTATAAGGCGGTATAGTCATATGATGTTTTGTTGTGAAGTGGAGTACTGACTTGAGCACTATGTCGATAAGGTTGTCATTTAAGAAGTGTCTAGTTCAAGAGAGTGGTTGTATAGACCATTTGCATTCCAGATAATTATTCTAAGTTCACTGTCCATGTTGCTTGGTTATAATTGCAGATAAAATGACGTTCATAATTTTGTTAATTGAGTTTATCTAGTCCTTTATCATGGCTTTAAGTTCGGTTAAGTCGTTGTCAGTGGGGTTTTTTTTTTTTTGGAAGGCCGTTAGTTTGTATGTTTGTGTATTTCGTTTGATTACTTTTTTCTCTTTGAATTTTTGGGTAGAGAGTAGCTGAGTTAGCATTAGTAGGTTTTGCGGAATTTTGTTTTGCTAACATGTTGGCGAAACTTATTTCTGGTTTTACGGAGCTTTTATAAAGATTCAATTGGTGGCAGTAGATTCATTATCTCTTTTGGTTTGCTTTACACCTAAGGGTGAAAAACGTCGGATTTTCACAGCCTTTGTAGTTGGCCGTGTGACTCCCGGAACATAGCGCACATTTTACTAGACGATCGTTTAGGGTCATTTTGCAGTCAAGTGTCTTGTGATTACCAGCACATTTAACGTATACTAGGTCATGTGTGGGAAAATTTTTTGTATGACCATATTTTTGGCAATTTCTGCATTGGGCGACTGTTCATTTGTGGTGTGGGGCTCAAATGTAATTTTACTGTGAAGTAGCGTATTTATGTTATAAATGTCTTTGTTGCTTGCATTTTGATTTAGCTCAATAGCAAACAGTGAAAGCGGTGCTTGATGTTGTGTATGTTTGTGACGTTATGCCCGAGTTCACCTAATTCTGTTTTAATTTCATCGACATCTGCATTCGGGTGCATATTTCTTAGGACAACTTTGAAATTTCGATCTTTTTTATAAATTGAATGTGTAATATTTAAATTTGTTTGCGTTTGTGTTGAGTATTTTTATTACTGCAGAGTACTGCTCAGGTTCATTAATTTGCACACGCACTTCGTCATTGGCTAAATATTTTAATAAGTAGTTCTTGTAAACAACTGTGGCTGTTAGTGCCTGGGTTAATAATTTTAGTTCTTGTGCTCCTTGTATATATGTATATTGGAGAAGGTTTGTTTTTTTTAATTCCTGGGTGGGTAGCCTATGAAGTTTTATATGCGTTATTATTTTGGACAATTTCAAGTTTTTTTGTAGAATTAATTGGATTTTTCCCATTATCAGTTGTTTCATTGTCTATAGTTTGCAAAATATCAAATCTGTTTGTTGAGTTTGTATTTGTATTTGGCGCACTCAACCAGTAATTCTGTATTGTTGTTACTATTGAATTTTGTGTTTTATTTTTTGGTTTTTTATTGTTGTTGGCTTGTGATTGTTTGCTCGGAGACTGCATGTCGCGATTTCTTTTTATCGATAACTGTTCGGTATTGAACTTATTATATGATTTGGTTTTGAGGTTGTTATCGACGTAACTACTGTGTAAGTTGTTTTTACCTCTGACGATGAGGAGAGAAATTCTGTTACAGTGTGCATTGTGTTTGTTGTTGTCTTTGCTGAAGGTAAAGGTACAGTTGTTGAACAAATTGTTGCAGTTGTAGAAAAAGCTAATGCTACTGTACTGTTTTGTAAATGCTTTGAGTTGTAAGTATTGTTGTTGAAGTTGTTGTTGCCGTTGGTGGTAAAGGTGTGGTTGGAGTTGTGCATTGTGTACTCTAAGTAAGCGGATTTTCTGTTCTAGGATATGGGTGCGAAGGTGAGCAAGATCTCCCTCTCTCTGCGTTTGCAGAGAGAGATGAAAAGTTGTCTCGTATGGTGAAATAACCTATGTTGCTGGTAGATTGCCTCTGCCCGTTTGGGAGAGCGTAAGGAATTGTTGTTTTTACACTTGAATTTAATTTAATTATATCACTTTTGTGTTTTATAACTTTTTATTTTTACTTTTTTTGATGCAATAATTAAAAAGTCACCGTCTTATCAATTTTGCACTTTTGTTAGTTATTTAAACCCAAATATAAACAAAAATACAAATTACTATGATAAATTCGAAAGTACTCTAGATTTATTTTTTTTTTTTTTTGCTTTATTTTATTTAATAAAAATAAATAAACGAGACTTAATAATCCATTCCAATACATTTAACTTGTATTTTTTAACTATGTATGTATGTATATGCAACAAAACATAAAGATCCACTCCATTACATCACATGTACAATGTACATACAGTGAGTCACTTAAGTATTTTGCCTATTGGTTTTCATGCAAAAATTTGATTTTGTTGGCTTATAAAATAACAACAATGGAAAAATAGAAAAAAAATGTTGCTCGTCTGCTAAAGGCATATTTTCACAACAAATTAACCCAACTACGGATCATATACGATGATCCGTTAGCTAGCTATTGAGGCGCAATCATTTTCTGCCGAAAATTTCGATCTCACAAAAGTATTTTGCCTCGCAACAAAGTACACGTGGTTTCCATATTTCCTATGAAATTTGCCTCAATTGCATGGAAATTATGCATGCTGTACTTTCTGCTAAGGCAATAAGTTAATGTTGTGTACAATTTCGATGTGATCGTGCTGCTTTAGTAACCCAAAATGGCTAAAGGAAAAGAAATCAATAATGCACACAGAAAAATCATCTTATATCTGTATTATCAGCGTAAACTAATCCAATATGTTTCTGAAATGTTTGATCGAAGTCGCCAAACAATAGAGAATACAATTAAATGATCGAAAGAACATGGTACCATAGAGAATGCAGCCTGTTCTGGCCGCCCTAAAATGCTGACAACACGAATTGATAGGGAAATCCTTAAAGAAAAAAGGGAAAACCCACATTTGTCAGCACCAAAAATTAATGACAAATAATTGATACTCATGACTACAGTTCTGTGCGATGAAACAGTCTTTAGGGTTCCAAGGGCCAAAAATATCCATGGTTGTGTAGCAAGGCAAAAATCGTGACTCACTGTATTATATTTTTTTAAATAAAAATGAAATGTATTAAAAAAATTAAAGATAATTGCGATAATGTTCAAAGCTCAGAAATTAATTCAAAGTTAATGGAGACGCAAACGGCACAATTGGCAAGTATAAAACTTATCTTTCTGTGACATATATTCAGGTATATTTGTTTGCGAAAATATGTACACGCATATCGAATTTCACACACATACTAGCCAAAAATTAAAAAATAATAAATGCTACGAAAAAACAATAAATAGCGAAAAAGAGGATTCCCTTTTATCGTTTTACTTTGGTCAAAACAGAATAACGAATAATATAAATAAATCAAAACAAAAAAAAACATAACCCCATAAAATACATTTTTAAATTTAATTTTAGAGTTTTTAATGTAATTTCTGACAGATTCGAATTTCTGAGGATTCTAATTTGTGAGAATCTACTGTATTTATAAAGGCCCATAGGGTAGAGTAATAGGAATAGACGATAAAAATACAAGATAAGAATAATAAAAAACATAAGATATATAAAGATAGGATACAAGTATAATAATAATGAATGTTATATACAAATATATATAAATATCTAAAAATGAGAACCAAGTTTTAATAATACAATTTTCCAAATTATTTCTCCTTCATAAACACTATGTGAATAAATTCAATAAAATAAATTAATTCATTTAAATTTATTAAAAAAAAGGGGAAGATGTAGTGATATATTTGCATATACACAATGCAATTATTACACAACTATAATACCATTAGAATGAGAATAGAACATGAAAAAAACCTGGTCACCTTTTCGGTCCATAGTATTTTCCAAAAGCAATACAGGCAGCCTAAGGCCCCTAATTATAATAAAAGGAATTATATAAAAACAACAAAAACCTATTTTTAATTGCGCTAAACATCTTTAAACAAATTACAACATACCTGAATATGATAAATATCGGTTTACTAGAACATATAGCTGCCAAACGAACGATCGGCCGAAAAATAACATTTACTGAGAAAAACTTTTTTTGTTTATTAAGATATCGTTACATATTTGGATTTATTAATTTTCCATTATATCCAATGATATTCCTGAATAGAATAAATATCGGTTTACTATACCATATAGCTACCATAGGAACGATCGATCGCAAAATGACTTTTACTAAAAAGAAAACTTTTGTTTCTATGTAGCTTCTGCCTGTCACGTCGACTAAATATGGCTTGACCCTTCCCACAATGGCAATGTTGCCTTGAGGCGCCTGTCCTATGTTGGCGGCTAAGACGACCGTGATGATCCCTGCAGACTTCGGCGCTCGGCATAGGTTGGCGGCGAAAATTGACTCTATGATTCTGACGCAGGTCGGCAGCCTAAGTTGGGTTGGTGCCCCAAATAATCGAGTCGTCTCTATGCGTCCTTTAAGATTTCTATGTTACGACCACTGTTAAGTTTCAGAATTAGGTGTGGCCGGCCAGGGTAAAAGACGAAGCGAATACTGGGGGTCTTGTCTGACTTCGCTTTGCTTGATCTCTGTTTGTCCCTTTTTCTCATTGAAATGTTCTGCTTATGTTAGTCGTTTGCGTTTTCGGTCAGTTTCTTATTCGTCAGCAATTACCACTTCTCTCCGCATGTATTTGTCCCCCTTGTCCAAATGCAATTGCATTTCATTTGTTTTTTCCCTCTAACACGTCACAAGGTGCTAGTTGCACTAATGTGACATGAGACAATGGTGTTTTATTGATTTTTTTTTTTGTATGCGCTTTTCGTGTGATGTGTTACTTCTCTTCCCACATGTGTTTGTTCCCCTTGCCTAAATGCTATTGGTCCCCGCGATTGTGCTGACGATTTTCGTTTCTTGCTGATTATGCAATTATGATCGCCTGGTACGATATTAACATTGAATGGAAATGTTAGACCCAAATTATGCGTTAAGTAATGAAGTTTTTGATTCAACATAGATTTTTTGGGCGTTACGTTTTCAAGCGCCGAAGACTCATCCTGCTGAAAATGAAATCTTTCAAGAAGTACTAAAACCAATATATACAAGAGTCTTGTATGTCCGATATTAACATATAGGTACGAATTGTGGACACTTAAAACTGGGGAATTAAAGCAACTTAGCATCTTTGAAAATTTCGGGCCGACTGCTACTGAGCGATGATACCTACAGACGTCGTTATAACAATGAAAGTGAAACAATAATGATAAGCGAAACGATTACACGATTTATTAAATCGCAAAGAATACGATAGCTAGGCCATGTACTACGCATGGATGACGAAGTACCAGTGAAGAAAATTTTCCTGTACAGAGACACAGGATGTCGAACTAGAGAATGGCCAAGAAGACGATGGATGGATTCTGTGGAAGCAAATCTGTAAACAATAGGTGTCCTAAACTACAATCAAAAAGCGTTGGATAGAGATTCATGGAGAAAGATTGTTAAGGAAGCTTTGGCCCACACCGGGCGGTGATACTTATAATAAAAATAGATATTTTAGGAAGATATATTATGGGTGTTGTTTGAAGTTTTGTTTTCGGCAATGGCAATATGCGGGAAAGCAGAGCCATAAAGACACACGTGCACTGCGCAAAGTGTGTGCATGCGCAATGCGTTTAGTTGTCTTGTCGATGTGCGTTTTTAACTGCGATGGTGCGGTGCGAGGTTTTCTAATTTTTTGGATATGTACGTGTAGGCCAAGTAGTTGGTCACTAAGCATATCAAATAGAAATTATGTTAAAATCATTAAATTGCCATATTCATTCATTCACGTTGCTCGATATCACAAAAAGACACATTTGAAGCGAATAGTAAAAGACCAAAATTAATCTTCCCCTAACTATTCATAGTTTGTGTAGTCAGCCTGCAATTTCTGCAATTGAAGTGTTTTTAGCACTCCTCTATAAGAAAAATGATCTGATGTTTCGAATTAACTGCAGTTCAGTTGAACGCCTGCCCAACTTTTGTTCCATATTTTAATAAATGTATTTTGCACTCAATCATTTTCACAATTAATGCATGATTAGTGCAAAATATTCTATTAGGCTGTCGGTTATAACGGCTGAATTTCGCCGGTCGTTATAAGCGATTTCCACTGTATATGCATTCGGCTAGTCCAATCAAATCAAAGAAAAGTCTAGTCAGAGTAGCAAACTTGTCAACTTGTATGACGTGCGACCTCTATATGATTAACGGTCTCTGTGATTTAGCCTTATCGGCATGTTCGGCTTAACTATGGGGCACTTTGATTAACCAAAATACCGAGCTATCTAATGAAATCTTTCAACATACTACAAAGCATAATAATGGCGGTGTTAGCGTTTATCGCTAGCCTTCGTCGGAAATTTCAAATTTTTGTTGGAATAATGAATCTAAATAATTATTGAATTATAGCTGTAAATTGAGTTGTAAAAATGGCACTATCCATGTTTTATGGGAAAGTTTCTTCTTGCCTCCATAAAATGACTAGGAACCAAAATTGAGATTTGGCAACGATATCTTTATAAACCAAAAAGTTACTGAGACTAAATGTGGATTTTTGGCCGATCGTTCCTATGGCTATATGCTATAGGTTAAATATTGAAAAAACCAAATAAATCGTCAAGTCTATGGATGAGGAAATTTTCGTGTCAAATTTGTTGGTTGTATATTAATATACCCATAACTATTTTTTAGTACAGGGTATAAAATATATTACAAATTAAAATATAAAAAAAAAATGTGCCAAAAATTTACCGACTTACTGTATTTTTTCGTTTTTTTATTTATAGGCAAAATTATGAATTTTCCTCATGGTCAAAAAAATTAATTGACAAAATGATAACTTCCGCTGCTTCTCGTTTAAAAAAATTAAAGAAATACTTTGATTAAACTTTATTTTATTACATATTTGGTTTTAAACCTATTAAACATGGAGAAAATTTCCAATCTACTGACAAAGTGTTATTAAGATCTTCACTTGCCACCTTTGTAATCCCGAATGTGATACAAAACCCAGCCGGGAATAAGTAGGGTAGCGGCGCACATGCCACCACCAAGAATCAATTTTTCCTGCGGAGAAAAAGTTGTCATTTACAAGAACTTAAATGGTAAAAAAAATTCTCTGTAACAATAATAGTTTACGTAACCATATGACTACAAATGGTAAAACTTACTGCTGCGGAGACATGCCTTGTTGGTGGACCAGATACAACAGATTGATAACGCTGCTGAGTGACATTGCGAACAGCAGGAATTAGGAAATTAGTGCTCTTTTGTAACATTTTCTATTTTCCTTTTTATTCGACTCACAAAATAAAACCTTTTCGATGGTAAATCGTAAATTACTAGTGTTAAAAAGCGTTTCTTCACAATATATATAAATTTCAGTGTTTCAAACAAGTAAATAGTGTCAAAAAATGTTAAGATTAATATAAATACATTTTGCATCCTCGTATATTTACGAAATGTATCACATCGCTCATTTTAGAATAATTTTGTAAACGCATGTACATAAATAAAATGGTTCATATAAACTCTTCGATGTAAAGTTTTTTTTTAAAGGACCTCACGGTCTAATACATATGTTACATTTTCATTTAATAACGAATATATCCACACCTCTATTTGACTTACAGTAAGTCACAAAACTATTTTGACTCTTGATATTAAAAGAAAAATTTGATTTAAGCCAATATAATCAACAATAACGGGGATAAAAGATTAAATGTATCAATAAAATACCGCTTTATTTTATATAATCATTTAAACGAAAATGTAAATATAAAGTTTATTTCTAATGCACAAGTAAAAATAATAACAATAAAAATGTTAACTTAATTCATAGATAACTGTAGATTAAACAATAATTAAAAAAATCGTGACATAAAAATTTAAATAAAAGATAATGGGTTTTGTGAATAAAATACCAAGTTCTAGCTAACACTAGCAAATTTTAACTTTCAGCTAGGTTTGTGGTGAATTAAAATTTCGGCTAAAGCTAATACTTATTCGAGTATAGCCAACACTAAATTCTCTAGTGTTTGCATGAAATTGGTGTGAATTAAAACTAGGAACTTCTTAAAATTGCTCATTTCTGCTTCAAATTCTACAAGCATGTCAAATAGGTGGTTAAAAATAGTCATTTATTAGCTTATTCACCAAAAAGTGAATTATTATTGAAATATGGCTGCATTTAGGAACGTTCGTGTGTTTCTTGAAAAGAATATCGTGTGCGTGTAAATATACTCAGTTCTTAATCAAATATACATATACCAAATTGTATTTTCGTATCTATACTAAGTAAAATTAAACATGAAAACATGGTGTAATAATTAGAAGGTGACGCCAATCGGGCATTGTTCTCTCTCGAAATCGGACCACTCTCATTAGAAGGCCGCCATTTTATATTTGTGACGTCTTAGGACAAATTTAGGGTATTTTTTAGCTGAAATTAGTGTTGAACATTAAGGGGAATGTAGTGCAAATAGCAAAACTAGTATTGTCAATTGGATTGGTTTCGTTTTGATCAGCTGTGTTATTGTCAACAAAGTTAAATTTCAAAAATTCAAATTAAAAATGCAGTGTGCAGTGGAAAATTGCAGTAATAAAAGGACTTTCAAAAATGAAAACGGCATAAGTTTTTTTATCTTTCCAAGCAGCAAAAAACTGCGGGATCAATGGCTAAGGTTTTGCAACAAAACCGATCTGCCAAGTAATTATTGGCGAGTATGCGAATATCATTTTCGCAACGAAGATATAATTGGGAAAGTCCAACGAGACTTTGGTAAGTTTGCAAATTAATTGAATATACTGTTTAATGTGCAACGGAATAATTCTCTTTGTTAGGACTACCACGAAAATTGATACTGAAACAAGGAACTGTGCCATCAATTGCGAACAATGGTAGTATTTATGAAAATGAAACGTATAGAAGTCCAACCAGCGAAGCCAAAGTGCAATGCGACCTTGGTAAGATTGAACGAATTGAACACACTGTTCTATATTCAATGAAATAAATATTTTATTCTTCACGAAAAGTGAGACTAAAACCAGGAACTGCGCCATCAATTGCGAACAATGGTAGTATTTATGAAAATGAAACATATAGAAGTCCAACCAAATATTGCTCGGTCCATTACGCTTTATAGCCCCAAAGGGTATAGATTACTATATAAGAAAAAATTTCCATTGCCGGGAATTAGAACGCTACAAAGATGGGCAGAGAAACTGGAAATGTCTTCTGGACTATTAAAGCCAGCAGTTAGGCTACTAAGTCAAGCTTCTGAAATGAGCCTTAGGCAAAAGCTTTGTGTATTAAGTTTTGACGAGATGAAACTCTGCAAAGCTTTTTGCTATGATTTCAAGTCAGATGCAACTTTAGAACCAGCAAATTATGTTCAAGTTGCTATGTTAAGAGGTAAATTTAAATATAATAAGAAAATAATATTAACATGCATAATTTTACATGTGATTATTAATTCGTATAAGGGTACAAGATTATGAAATATAATATATGTTTGTAGAAATGGAAATGGTTATGTTGTGTTTGTTTTTTTTGTCTATGGTATGTGTAAATGATGGTCAACTTAATTAGGTCATGATTTCTTTCACAATTTGATTTTAACAGGTTTAGTAGGAAATTGGAAACAACCAATTTTTTATGACTACGATTGCCCTATGAGAACCAATATAATCGAGTCCATTCTCAATTCATTGAAGAAGATTGGTTTTACAGTTGTCGCTATTGTGTGCGACATGGGTGGGGCAAATCGTGGTCTCATGTCTTCATTTCGAATTTGTGAAGAAAAACCATGGTAATTTAATATACATTCAATTAATAGGTAGTAAGTTTTACCCTTTATAAATGAATAGGTTCTCCTTTGAAGGTAACAACATATATGTTTTTGCCGATGTAGCTCATTTGCTAAAGCTTTTAAGAAATCATTTCATTGACGAAGGATTCACCATAAATGGCAAAGTTGTGTCATCCGTAATTATTGCAAAGTTATTGCAATGTACGAATGGCCAGCTTTCCATTAGTCATAAAATAAGCCAACATCACTTAGAATTAAGAGGTTGCGAACGGCAAAAAGTCAAGTTTGCAGCGAAACTATTTTCGCACACGGTAGCGCAATGTTTAATCCGAGCGGCTACATTGGGCAAACTAGATGGCTTTAATTGGCAAGAATGCCATGATTTGTTTGAAACGGTAATGTTACTATTTCTCTACTTGTACATATTTATAAAATTTATAATGTTCAATACAGACTAATTCCTGGTTTGACGTGTTCAACGCTCGAGTACCGCGTACTGACAGCAGGGAACGTAAACATGGATTAGGCCTTGCGTTAGATGAGCAAGTTGGAATCCTAGACAGAATGTCAAACCTTGTTCAACAAATGAAAGTCGGAAATAGGCGAACTTTACTCCCTTTCCAAAAAGGTAAACTTAAGCAATAACATATATTCTTCCTTTAAGCTCATACAATTTTTAACTGCAGGAATTCTACAAAACAACAACGCGTTGAAGTTCTTGTTTTTGGAACTTATGGAGAAGTACCACATAAAACATTTGCTAACGTATGGCCTTAACCAAGACGTATTAGAAAACTTCTTTGGTCTTCTAAGGAGTAAAGGTGGACTCCATGACCATCCCAATCGCCAGGAATTCAAATATAGACTTCGGAGTCACCTTATGGGGCACAAATATGGCATTTTATCCTCAGCAGGAAACACATTGGAAGATAGCACTGAGGACTTATCAGTGCCTTCTGCGCCTATATCAGGTAATTAAGAAATATTGTCTATATTTCAATTTAATTCTTTACATATTTCATATACGATTTCTTATACAAACAGCAATAATGTTGACAAACATTAGAGGGCCTCCAGAAGCAGTTGAAGAGCCAGATGACATTGACGAGTTGGAGTCAGATGCCCTAGAGAACTTCGCTGGTTACATCTGCCGCAGATTAAAAGACTGCCTCGACACAAATGATCTAAGTGTTGATGAGGCAACTCACACTTGGGTCGATCAATTGAGCGAAGGCGGTCTTTTGAAACCGTCAATGCCTATGATGGGAAAAATTCAAGCGATGGAGCACATTTTTCGCTAATTCAACGGCGATGAAATACTTATCGCAAAAAATTATTTACAAATGCACATTGATGCAGCGAGAGATATCGAATGCCACCCCAACGTAAAAAAACTTTTCTTCAGGGCACGTATGTTTTTTACTATAAAAAAACTTAATCGTGAAATGGCGAATAAAAAAAGCCGCATATCCAAGAAACTGAATAAAATTATAAGTTGACAAACAAAACAGCAACTTTTCTTTGGTTTATGGAATTTTCAGGCAGTAGAACATGAAAGTTATTGCAAATTTAAACAGGTAATAAAGCAATCAACATAATTTAGTTCACACACATAACACCAGTTGAATTATATTATGCCATATAAATGTTAAAAGCTGCACATATTTCGTCAATTTAATGGCGCGGAAATCCTTTTAACAACCAAATATTAACTCAAACATGCCGTAATTTTTCCAAAATATTAACATAATTCTTTGTTTACAAATTGCAATTCAGTCCAAACATATGATAGTGTTGTGCGGCGTAAAAATGTTGAAATCAGCTCAAAATACCCTAAATTCATGTGACGTCACAAATATAAGACTGCGGCCTTCTAATGAGAGTGGTCCGATCAGGGACACATATTGGCATCACCTTCTAATTATTACACCATGACATGAAAATATAGTCGAAGGCCCTAGTGCTGAATGAAATATCGATATAATATTTGGATCATCGATGTTTTTTCCGATTATCAATGTTTTTTTTACTAATTTCACATCACTGAGAAAAAAACGCGGGAAAAGAAATAACACTGCATTTAATAAAAGCTGGGAAAGCGAAAAGCTATAAATGCATTTTTAAATAATAAAGCTTAATTAACAAATAAAAAAATATAATATTATTAATATTAAATAATTTTTTAAAACGATATTGGTGGTGGCAAACCTTGGAAATGAAGAATTTTTGAAAAATTCGAATGGCAAAGGTAATTATAATCTTATAGTTGCAGTTTTATTTGTGTGACTCTGTATTTTCATTATATATTGTATATATGTTTTTGTATGTATTGAGTTGGATAATGAGTTTGATGTAGAAATCCCTAGTTAATAAATGAGGATGTAACCACTGATTATAGATTTAAAAGAAATAAATCGCAATTATCCACGCAAGAATCGCACTTTCGCTTATAGAGTTGTAAGCTGAAAGCGGTTTTTTTTTGTCAAATATTTGCCTTTGCTGCTGCTGTCATGTTATGACAACTCTGCTTCACATATGTTAGCACCACTGTTAATTTACAGATTCATGCTGTGCATTTCCCTAGC